>JAAAKB020049356.1:0-23128 GCA_010014835.2 Apostichopus leukothele
TTCTTTGCTCTCTTCAAGTTCAAAGTTTAAAGTTGTGAGGATTACCTTGAGGGCTGATATTTCCACTGCCTGTACGTTGCCACCAAATTCTTCCAAGATTATGTCATTGGATAGAAGGTCTCGTTTCGTAAAATCCTATCGAAAGATTGTAAATGTTGGATGATTTTATTACTAAAAAAAAACTGATGTCTAGCTTTCTGCTGTTAAATTTTTGTGCATAGCTTTTCTTGTTGCATTTTCCCTCCTAGAAGGGTCAATGCATATGAATATAAATGAAAGCCAAAATCATATTTTCAGAAATTTCTGAAATGATTTAAGTTTCATGTAATATTTTCCCATCAATTATTTAACATGAAATAACACAAGGCTGGTGTACTTACAGGATTCTGTGTTTCATGTAATATTTTCCCATCAATTAATTAACATGAAATAACACAAAGCTGGTGTTCTTACAGGATCCTGTATTTCATGTAATATTTTCCTATCAATTATTTAACATGAAATAACACAAGACTGGTGTAATTACAGGATTCTGTATTTCATGTCATATTTTCCCATCAATTATTTAACATGAAATAACACAAGGCTGGTTTACTTACAGGATTCTGTATTTCATGTAATTTTTTTCCCATCAATTATTTAACATGAAATAACACAAGACTGGTGTAATTACAGGATTCTGTGTTTCATGTAATATTTTCCCATCAATTATTTAACATGAAATAACACAAGGCTGGTGTACTTACAGGATCTGCGTCTGGCTTGTCACATTTATTGATTGCAACAATTAAAGGAACTAGAAACAAAAGAAGGAATGGAAAAGAGTGAATAAGAGAAAGAGAGAAAGGGAATTCACATGCACAGATGCATGATGGGATAAAAAAGAATGTTAACATTACTTTTAAAAAAAAATCACATTCTGAATAGTTTGTAGAGTGAATATTCATATTTGCTGTTTAAATATTCATTTACATCATATGCATATACATGATGGTGCTCGTTGATGTACCATACATGACAACTTCAATGGTACCTAATTACTGGAGCTATTCTACGCCAGCAGTTAATTAAGCAACAATAATAGTCATCTATGGAATGTTGTGTAATTTGTGTTTCTTGAAAATCATATGTGATAGAGAAAGAAAGGCTTGAAAGTAATTTTTTGAAAAAACAGTCCTTTTTTTACTTTTGTTTTTCAAGCTAAGCTTTTGAGAATTGCAAACAACCAATTTTACGAGTTTAACAGCTCTGGCCGAATTCACCACAAAGTACAGTAAAGAAGACATTTTTATAAGTTTTTTTTTTTAAACAAAAGTTCCAAAGATCTCAGGCTCTCGTGTGCTATACAATAATTTTAATCGAGAAATTTATGAACGGAATGCAGTGCCAAGTAACTCCACTCCGATACAGACCTGCCTACAGCTGTACATTGCCGAAGTTGACGACAGCTAACAAAATAGTACTTGACCTAATTTTGACGACCTGTGACGGCAGTGCCTAGCAACAACGGTGACCCAACTCCCAAGTGACATTTGATAACATAGAACATGTGACATCAAACATCTTCCAACAATGTTATGTTATACACCATGTGACATCATTGTGACTGATAGGATCAAATAACAGAATGCTCACCCATTTCAAATGAATTGTTTGCAATGGATCAAGACTCCAGGATTTTGTACTTGTCCTATCCCAACCCTCCCACCACCCCCCCCCACTCCCCAAACACCCAGCCAAAACTTGTACCATCACTATGAAAATCAAACTATCTGAACTACTGGACCCATGATGTGATCTGCACCACTAGGCTTTTCCACACCACTTTTATATCCATGACGTTAAAATTGAGTCTTTGATGTCAATTAAATTTTGAAATTATCTTCCATCTTCCTGATAATACCCCTCTCCCACTCACCATTGGCATTCTGTGCGTATTTAATAGATTCTTTGGTTTGTTCCATGACCCCGTCATCAGCTGCTACCACCAGTACCACAATGTCGGTGATGTTAGCGCCACGTTCCCTCATGGCCTTAAAGGCGGCGTGTCCCGGTGTGTCCAGGAATGTTATTTGCTTCCCTTGCACTTTCACTGGATGATCAAATATATATCAAAATTCACTATCAACTGGGAAGTGAACATCTTTTTTTTTACAACAAGCAACTGTATGCATTTGGTCAACTATCTTATTTTATTTAGTCTGTGGATTATTACTCACATTTAAAATTGGAATTGATCACACTCAGACAATATCCTGGATTTTTTACCTATATATTATACTTTTTTACCTACTCTTGTATGTATAATTAAACAGTACAGATTTTCTATGGAATACTGCTATTGTGTGTATTACTGAAAACCAGCACAGAAAGATCTATTACTGTTGTGTGCATTACTTAACAGTACATAGAGTTAAGATTTTATTATTGCATGTAATACTTAACAGTACAATGGATCCTCAGGGCATATTACTGCTTTGTGTATTACTCAACAATACAGAGTTTCCATGGAATATTACTGTTGCATGCATTACTTAACGGTACCGAAAGTTTAAGATTTTATTATTGCATGTATTACTAAACAGCACAGAAAGATATTCTATGGTCATATTACTGTTGTGTGTATTACTTAACAGTACAGAGGATCCTCAGGGCATATTACTGTTGCGTGTATTACTCAACAATACAGAGAGTTTCCATGGAATATTATTGTTGTGTGTATTACTAAACAATGCAAAAAGAGATTCCAATGCATATTACAGTTGTGTGTATTACTTAACAGTACAGAGGATCCTTCACGCATATTACTGTTGTGTGTTTTACTTAACAATACAGAGAGTTTCCATGGAATATTACTGTTGTGTGTATTACTAAACAATGCAAAAAGAGATTCCAATGCATATTACAGTTGTGTGTATTACTCAACAATACAGAGTTTCCATGGAACATTACTGTTGTGTGTATTACTTAACAGTACAGAGCATCCTCAGAGTATATAACTGTGTATTACTAAACAGTACAGTGCAATATATTCCATACATAGACCAGGGAGCTGTTGCTATTGACTACAAAGTGCTAGCAACTGTGGTGTGAAGGTAAAATACAAACACAACAGGTAGCAACTGCATGCCACGCGAGGACGGCCATTGTTTTCATCTGGGTTTATAATTCGCTATATATGCTATTTTGCTATTTTGAAAATTGTGGAACTAAAAATGTTATCCTCCAACCTTAATGGCATAACGTAAAACACGACAGATCGTAAACTAATGGGAATACCTCCTTTTCATTGTGCATGAATTATTGACAAACCTTGAAAAGCACCGATATGTTGAGTGATTCCACCAGCTTCTTGCGCTGCGACTGATGTTTTCCTTAACGAATCGAGAAGTGTCGTCTTGCCATGGTCCACATGGCCCATGATGGTCACCACTGCTGGCCTTGGGACCAAGTTTGCTGCAATCGTTGGAGCTCTGTGTATCATATAGGTATTTCTTTTAAAACACTCACATCCTTGAAAATTACATACGAAAAATTTAACTTTATAAAATTTCTCATATTATTTAATTTTACGATCAATGTTAGATGGTAACTAAGCTACTGATTATTATGGAGATCTATCATAGAGATAAAACAACACAAAGTCATTCACAGCCTCAAAATCACCCTGGAAAGATAATTTTTTGAGAGTATATGTTAATTCCTAACCAATAGTCTGGTCTTCACCTCATGGTTGTATCCATCATGACTAGTAACTTTTGATCTTTTGTTCACTACAACAGATGGCTATTTCTTATCCTTCCAGGTTTGTAATAGAACTAATAGTTCAACTTTTGTGTATACAGTTATACCACATTGGTGAGAATTGTTTAATAAGGTGTGCATTTGTCAATAAGAAGTTGAAACATGAGAAGAAGACAACGAGGGTAATTATTAAAAAGGGAGAAAGGAGAGTTAACAAAAATTTGGTTGTTTCATCATTTGTACAGCTATCCTTACAAGTTATATTCTTTGAGATACAGGAATGGATTTGATTGGAAATACTCACTGTCTGGAAATGTCTTTACTGATTTTAGGAATTACCAATTTCTCTTTCCTGACGATGTAATCCATTAGTAATTCATCCAATATGGATTTTACCAGTGGTACCTTCAGGACTGAAAAATGTCAAAAGAGAAATTCAATCATGTTAATTTCAAATGACATGATGTTGTAGAGCCCTAAGACTTGTCACTTTACATTTTTCCGAGAAAATAACATATCAAACAACAGATCTGACAATTGGCAAGATAAACTTGTATCGTGAAATAGCTCTGTACAAAATGTATGTTAAAGACACCTCAATTCAAGAAACTACCTTCACATATACTTGTGTGAGAATAAATTTTCTGATTCGGTTGAAGGCGACATAAACCCTACCACCTTTTATAGGCTCTGTGTTGGAGGTAACAGTCATGAACAACTTTCCCAAATAGTTAATAAAAATGTTACTCCATTTAGCAAATATCAAAGATTTCTTGATCCGTCACAGACAACGCTGAAGACTGGATCAAAGCTATAATACTACATCAAAACAAGTCACAAGTGTCTCAATTTCTTATGTTTTTCTTTATCTATTACAGTGTTTACTTTCTGTAATGCTTTGCAAAATGCTGACTCTAAAAAACTGAAGCATTTAACATGACCTAATGGTGGCATTGGTTTCAATGTCAACCCTGATAGCGTCTTACCTTAAAAATACGAAATGAAACCTAAAGAGAAAACTAAAATGAACATTCCCTGATCTTAGTGGCTCCATTACATCACAGATTTACAAAATATTAGCCCCCCCCCCTCTTCTTCCCCCCACCCCAGATATGACTTTTAAACTAGAATATCTCCCAACTGAAGCAAGATTTTTCTTAGTAGCTTTAGGGGAGTAGTTCATCACAAAGAACCCTCTCATATTAATATTAAGCTAATAAATTATAAGTTGTGTAACCTTTACTACTCAAATTGATGGTGCAGTAAGTATTACTCAATTTGCTACAAAATTTCTTCCAAACTGCTGTTTGAGCACCCTTCTGGGTGGATATGCGCATTATAAATTTTGTGATTATTGTCACTGAAATGAAAAACTTTCCTGGCACCAAACTTCTTTGAATCAAATCAAATCATTACATAATCCAAAAGTAGAATGTATATCATCAATGACCTACCTGTGTCAGGCTCCAGCTTCAAATTCAACTCCCTTTCTAATATTAGTTCATAAATACTGTCTGAAATATAACAAAAAACAACAGAGGTAGTTCAGATTGGTTGCAATTATACATGTCAAAGATAAATTGAAGGTTCATTTTATAGCAGACTAAATTCTCAGTTTGAAGAATTTGATATGTGATAATTCCAAAATTAATTAGCTTCCCACAAGCTCTTGACAGTACACTGAATATACCTACCAATCATGAACCCAACCAATCTCCCTATCCCCTCTCCCTACCCCCATCTCCCTAAGCCCCTCTCCCAACCCCCTCCCTCAATGGGACATATTTACCACATAATTACAAGATTAACAATATAGGCCAATATCATTCAAAGTTCTTGATAGAATTATTAATATCTTAACATTTCACTTATATCCAAACCACTAGTTTAATTTTTTCCTGATAACTGTAGTTTTACCATAGCATAAATATTTTACGTAGCTTAGGTTTGGCTGGCTACTTTGCGGTTTGTGGAGGCTCAACCATGGATGTTACCCCCCCCCCGTCTGTCACTAAATACTACAAATTTGTATTATTATTTGACCTACTCAGTGAGTACAGTACCTAAAAATGAACTCACTGTATGGAAAACTTGAGAGTTCAAATCTATGTTTACATTAATAAATTAATATAGTTATAGTAAATCCTACCTTGGGGAATCCCGGCAGCAGAGGCAAGATCTCGCACTGACATTGGACCTCTGATTTGGACTTTCACACTTTTCTGTTTTTTCTTTGTCCAGGATTTACTAGATTTTGAGCGAGAATTGTCCTGAGCGTAGTTTCTCACAACTGCAGGCATTAAATTTGAATATCCGAGAAATTTTCTTTGCGATTTTAATGTTCCTCCCTTTGCGGGGAAAACAAATTGAGAAGGATTTGAATGTTGACATGAATATTCATGACTGAATAGACAATGCGTGGTACTAGCAGCTTCATTGATCCAGTTATGACTGTACCTCCGAGGATGGTAGCAGAGGGACTGTGAAACTCGAACGCACTGCCTGAATGCCATCATAGTAGTAAACAAGATGATGCTCTAAAACTAAAAGGAATGAGAGAAAGTAACAGTTTGACACATATCAACTAATACCACCTTGCATGATAATACTGTACTTAAACAATGTTAATCAACTTTAAAATAGCAAAGTATACTTGAAATTATTTCTAAGTAATACAAGATTTCCTTTTGACTTATCCCCCTCTCCATTCTCCCACCCATATTTACCTAATATAAAGCAATATTGAAGCCACAAAAATGTCACATAAAGCATCAAAAATTGCAATCCACTAATTGGGCTGGTTATTTAAGCAGATTTGACAGGCAGTATTTTAACAACAAAGTCATCAAAAAGAGTGTCAACCTATGATCCCAACATTCACAAAAACTGTGGTTAGGCCTAACTTAAAATCTAGTTAGAAATTTCATAACGCCTATTTCATTTGTTGTTGGCATAACTGTATAAACATGACTTTCACTTCAGAAAATAGTGCTATCGAAGAAAGTATTTTTGTTATATTGAATCAGTATACCTCCTAAGTTACTAGGTATTGTCGCCAACATCAAGGAAAATAGGGTACTAATTTAGAATCCGTACCATTCCTAACCCCTAACCCTACTTCCTAACCCTAATTCCTAACCCTATTCCCTACTTCCTAACCCTACTTCCTAAGCCCTAACCCTACTTCCGAATCCTAACCCTAACCCTAATTCCTAGCCCCTAGTAAGCTTTCCCATTCATATGGTACGGATTATAAAGTTAGGCCAGTCTCTGTCTACTCAAACTTGATATAGGCTAAGTTAAATAAGAATGTGCAGCCAATCAAAGGTAAAACTAAATTTAACGTTAGGCCAGCTTTGTTTGGCCAAGTCCAGTAAAGTAACAACATAGGGGCCTAGGCTGGATAAGTCTAGCCTATGCAACTTAGTGTTAATTTTAGAAGCATGTCCTTAGGATATGGACCGGCCAGAAAAAGTCAACTTAGCCAAGGGCGAAGCCTGCATAGGACCTATCTTAGGCACATAGTTGGCGCATAAGCCTACTGTGAATGGGTTGAAATTTGTTGGCATTTTTTGAATGATCATCAAATGAATTCTAAAACTTTTACTGGACTAGCCTAGCCTTTTATTTTATGTATGTTTTATCTACTGTAGTCTAGATCTAGCTTAGGTCTAAAGTATATCACATGTGTACTGTAACCCACACATACTGTATGTCTGGGCCCAAATTGATTAATATGGATAAACCTTGAAAGTTCTACTAGGATATTACATTATTTCCAGCAGTATTTTAATCTCCCTTTGTAGCATAGCAATGCCTACCATTGTGCTATTAGACGTTTCCCTGTCGATGAGTCGACCCCTTTCCAGTACTTCTACCTATGATGCTCCATCTGAGTCCAGACTGAGCTTGGCTAAGACTGGATTGCAGACTTTCTTTGATTACACTGCAACAAATAACAGGCTGGAATTCTCCTCCTTGGTCATCTTTTCATCGTTATGGGAGGTGAAAAAAACGTTTACTCGAGATTACGGACAGTTAAAGGTACAGTATGCCTACTTTCATTTAGTATGATAGCTTGGATTGATTACTTACAGTTTGAGTCAAGTGGTTTTTTGTTTTTCAAGTTTGGAAAAGATATGTTTGAGTGGGATAAGGTGCATATAAGGAGGATGAAAATATGTTCTTTCCCACCCTACGGTCCTGTGTATATGAGTTTTAATGTACTGTAAATCTCTCTACTGAAGTTTGAAAAGTACTGTTAATTATGTGCATGACTCTCCCTTTCTTCATCCTACTGTACACAGCAAGCTCTGGCTCCTATTGATGTGTTTGATAAAACAAACCTTGAGATTGGTCTGTTTGGGCTGTCAACGGTTATTCTGGAAGAATGGGGCTCAGGAATGCCATGCCAGGTCAGAATCATTTTCTAAAGAACTTCTTGTCACGTTTTTGTTAAACTTTGAATCCAACTTCTGTAATCATTAGACTACTGTATCTCTGTTGACTGAATAGTTTTATGTACATGATGGTAGATATACGATGGCTTTCTTTTTAACAGAAGGAAACTTGTTTCTACATCTCAGTCCTTGGCTGAACAAACTCAGTTTGGCTATACAAGATGCATTAGTATTGGGAAGCCTATATTGTAGAATGATACAGTATTGAGTTCATTTTTCCACTTCCGTCTCATTTCTTTATATGAAACTCCCATTGGATGGTGCTTGATTACATTGCAAACTGTGTGAAAACAAAACCATTGCAATTAATTGTGAAGCAAGGTGCTGAACTCACAGAGTTAAAAAGATAAATTCAGGAAATTAATTGTGCTGTCTAAACTTATATATAAAGGAGTTACTTTTTTTCCGAACTGTAATCATATTAACATTCTCATAAGTTTTGGAGTGTCCTGTTGGTGAAGTTTATTAATCACAGATCCCTTCAAATACTGTATGGTAATCTGGACTGCTGTGTTAATTCCTGTGCTTTGGTTTTCAGGTAATTATTATTTCTGATGGCAGTCCGGGCAGTGGTCCAGGTTCCCTCACTTACCTGATGCAGTCAGAATCCACGGCCTTGCTCCCGCTTCCATTCGAACACAGCCTTCATGTGGTGCTTATGGCTTCTGCTAGTGAAATTCAAGATTCTATTCATCTTTACCAAGAACTTGTGAAACTTAACGGGAGAGGAACCATTCACACAGTGGAAGGTCAACCATCAGTGAAAAATGTGCAGAACCTCTTCCTCAAAATAGCTGAGAAGTGCCACGAACCGTTTAAAGTGACTCTAAGTTGTGGGAATTTGAACTCGATAGTCCAGATGTTTCCACCTCCAAATTTTGACACATTTGAACTACAGTCGCAAACGTTTTGGGATGATTTTAAGATTTGCGGTTTCTTAAACACAGTAGATGTCTCCAGCCCGCCAACCTTATCAAGGCATTTGGTTCTTCCAGTGTCTGTTTCAGGTAAGCCTCTGTAAGGGATTGTTGAGTAGCAGATAATGTGACATATATGTATGGAAGAAAAAGATTCACCCCTCTTAGATGGGGATATTCCACCTTCAAAGTTCAAACATGGCTCTGCAAAATAGACTCTTTGTGTAACGGTTTGTGACTTTGTGAGGTCCTCATTAAAATCTGTCAATGAAAGAGACTCTTAGCCTTTAAAGGTCATATGTATCAGTTCCCAAATATGCTAGAGAATCAGATAATGGTCACCCTTGCTCAAAATCTCAACAAGCACATTACTGTCACTCTCAAATGAGTCATCCACACTGAGGCACTAAATTGTCTATTTAAATAAACCGTAATGGCTGAGAATAATTTGGAGGATCAGGGCCTTAGAGAAATTACTGTTGGAAACTTCTAGCAAGTTTGAGCATGCTAACATTTTGGGGCCAACACTAATGACCTTTTTAAGTTCCATTGTACATTATAAATATAATATAAAGTCAGTCACTCTATTGAAGCAAACGTTTGACAAATTGTTCTGCAGAGAAGCTTTGAGCTATTCTGAGAAAAAGGAAAACAGAATTATTACCTTGGATGTGTGGACATGTAGACTGTTTCTTTTAATGGCAGTTGATGAACTCACAACTGTATTGGACGACATGCACTTTGAAAGTAATAACACATCTCTGCTGTGACTATGTTTCACTAACTCTGATGTTTGGAGTTTTACTCAAATCTTGCCTGGAAAGAGCATGCATGTTGGCTTAACTAAGTGTTGACATTATACATACATGTAATAGCAAATCAGAACAGAAAACTGAATGGGCAATTTGAGATATAAGTGTAACAAAATTATCAATTGGGTTGATGGATTTTTGAACTTTCAACTTCAGGAATACAACTCCTGTGGTCAGCCATTTCCTTCCTGTCGATGTCAGAATGCCTGGTATAGTTCAGTACCTTGCATACTGTGTCACCAAGAATCATGGGTTCCTCTTAAGGTCATATAATATCAAGGAAAAAAATGAGGATACTAATAAAAAGGTGGTAACTTTTTTTAAATTGCAGACAAAAAGAAAGGAGGGGATGACTCAGGAGAGGGTGTAAACGAAACAGACAGCAACAATGAAGATGGAAGAGCTCCCTCTTTCTGTGTCTTATTACACGGCAGTATCCGAGTAGAAAATATGGTCGCAGTCGTTCAAGTTGGGTGAGATGCAAATTGGATTCCTATACATTGTATTCACATTAACATCTTCTGCAATAAATTTTTGGCCAGCTGATTCCCACTGCTTGTGAAAGTATCGTTCTTATGTGTTATGGAGGGGGCGCCGAGGAGGAGTGTCGTGTGTCAAATGATAGCTAAGGCAATGCACCTGCCATCTAAGGATAGCAGGTTTGTTTTAATGGCCAGAATCATTTAGTACATTGTGTCCCTGGACAAGGCACTTTATCTCCAATGCCTCTCTTTACCCAGGTGTATGAATGGGTACCTACAAGCTAACTAATATAGTTGCGTGTCATGGTTTGTGGCTGCACTCTAGCCCACAGGAGACACGTTGATGTGGCCCACTGTAGTGTCCCAGGAGCGACTTGTTTGAATTGTGCACACTCGTGTAAGTGGGTGTGACAAGTTACCAATGACCAGGGGCTAAATGTTTTAAAGTCACATGTTGTAGAAGGCCTTGCCTTGATACAAGTCTGTAAACCTTGAAACTTTTAATACTTGCAACTTTTCTGACAATACAGTCTCAAATTCATAGCAGCCTTACTTATGGTTTAATTCATTTCATAGCATTTCTGAAAGAAATTGGCAAATTCATGCTGTTTGACAATTTTGATGACATATATAGTAATATGAACTAATGTTTGCATATATATATTTTTCAGACCAATTTGGTATGGCATCATGTACTCATGGGCCGACACTAAGAAGAAAGCCAACTTAATTCTTGCCCTTTTCGAGCCTGGCCTTGATTCAATACCCTGGCTTGGTAAATTTGACCTGCTTGGACCCTGTTCAGGTATGGACATTCTACTATACAGTATACTGTGTGTAATAATGATCTAAAGGGCTCATGTGACAGGGGTTAATTAAACAGGGCAAGAGAAGTATTGACATTGCATTTTGCAAGGTTGCATATATTTTATTCTTCAATAAAAAGTAGAGTTAGTCTTAACTGCTCAGAGTAGCCTCAGATAATACTTAAAGGTATGCTGTATTGGCCCCAAATATGCTAGATATTCAAATATGGTCACCTTAGTCAAAATTCCTAAACTGTTTTAACTTTTTATTACGCCCTTTGAGGAAGTTTTGCTCACTGGGACATTCAGTCATCTTGAGTGTTCCTTAACAAATGTCTGAGAACAATTTGGAGAGTAAAGACCTCCAGGAAAGTACTTTTTGAAAACTTCTAGCAATTATAGTGTGCTATTATTTGGGGCCTATACTGACTACTTTTAAATACCTGAGGATTATACATGGTCAGTAATTTTTGCATCGTGATTATTGGTCTTCCTCCATGGAATAGAAATCAGTCACCACACTTTCCAGCTAGTCATGTGACAGAACTATGGAGTTCCCCGTATAATAAGAATGTCACAAATGTTGTCATTGCAAAGTGCTGTGATCACAGGATCTTACATACAGTAGCATGCTGCGTAACCTCTCACCTAGTAACCTCTCACCTACTAACCTCTCACCTAGACATTGGAAATGAAACCTGCCACAGTCAGCTTTGAGTTCTGTCCTATAATGACTCTCTTCCTGCTTCGATGCAGGTAACTGAACATTGGATAATTGTAGTCGAGGTTTTAAGTACGGCGGCAAAGAGTTCAAGGTGTCATCTCTTTTGTCAGTATCGGTTGGTATCATTGGTAGTAAAATATCTTGGAACACCCATTAAAATTTATGGGAGAGAGCTTTAGATATTTTTTAGGTTTTTTAGGGAGAGATGTCTGTCAGACCTGCCAAAGATGATGGTGACACCTTTACATTTACTGATGATTTTAAAGCAAAAAAAAAATACTGTTGTTGTCCTTGAGATTCAATTGTGCCAAATTGGTTTAACTAGAAAACCCACATTTAGTTCTCACTGGTTTCAATCATAAGTTTTATCCCAATTGCTAGTGTTTTTCCTGAACCTATGCTGATATGGATAGAGTCTATAGACATGCTGCTTGTGAGTTTAGCTAATGATTAAAAGTGATCTGAATAACAACAACCACACTAAGGTTACAAGATGTTTTTTGTTTTTTTAATATACAAATTTATAAGAGAGAATTTCCAATTCCATTTCTCCTCTTTTTTCCCTCTGTCTTTTTATTCTCATGTAACAGCATTTGAATTTAATCCATACGGGGAGAATGAAGCCCAACTAAGCCCTTTTCCAGTAAGGCCAACCGATAAGAGGAGCTATTCCAGTAATCCTGTGGTGTGGATTAAATCAGGCAGTCTTCAGGTAAGCAGGTATCTATGCATTGATGTTTAGCAGTAGCAGGGGATGATGAGAGGATTTGGTTACGGGAGATTCCTCCTCCCTCCCCCCCCTCCCCCCGCTGGTGGAACCACTCTGTGTCAATCACTACATGCAGATCGTTGCCATTATTTTGGATATGATTTTGCAATCAATTATTACAGACTTGAAATGCTGTTGTTGTTAAAGACATTTCTATTGAATATATTTCGATTTCAGTACTACCATCGTTAATATTTTATCGTTATCTTTTTGTAATCTTGTTTCAGTCTGATATTCAGAAGGTCCTAAGATATGCAAGGAAGCTACCTGACAAGATGGGTCTGTTTTACAAAGTAGGTCTTCATTTCAAATGAAAGGATAATTTAAGTTCACTCCACTCTGCTAGAGTATACTGTATTATCGATCAAATTTTGAAAGTTTAAGAAACTCCAAGGTTGTGTGTTGTCATTAAATATGTCTGGTTATAGCATTTTGTATTAAGTAGAGAATTGGTCACATATCACTACTACACTTAACCCAAGTGCCAATTCATGTGACATAGCTTGAAAGGAATACATCTTTATACAGTTACAACAGTAACAGACACTATATGTTCTGTATATGCAGCTACTTTGCATTTAGCAAAGCACTTTGCATGAAATATGAGTCCTGAAGAAGCCTCATCTTGATTGTTATGTGATATGTAATGCCAAAAGTAAACATTGTAATAATATACTAGGTATGTGCAAGTTTCTTTTTCAAATATCATCTTTGATCTCACGTTATAATATTATGAACAAAAATCGTTGAAATGGCTTCACATTCAAACTTGACGAATGCTATCTCTCTCTCTACCCAGGAATTAAATCGTATTCGAAGAGCTGCTATGACTCTGAGTATGATGGATCTGCTGCAAGGATTGTCCGAAATGCTGGAGAGGGAATGCACGTTACTCCCCGGTACCGCCCATCCCGATGCGGCCCTCCAACTCACCCATGCGGCTAGGATGATCACTCTGTCCTTCAGTGAGGGTTATAACTACAGTATAACTGCACTGACTACCAACTTTACTTCTGGCACCTGAGAGATACTGTACCTTACAGTGAAGACTGTGAAGAGTGGTCATTCGAAGCTTCCATAGGAGGAAATGTTGCAACTCCTGCCAGCAATGGAGGAGAAGATGCTGTCAAACCACTATTGATATGACTATGGTAGTTGAAATGATGGTTTCTGAGGTTATAGTTTATTGCAAAAGTGCCACAAAAGATGGTAACAGAATTTTTGCTCTGATAGATGTGTCACAGTGTTTATAGCCTAATTTTAGAACTGTAACACTTCTACAGCAGATAGGCTGGGGTGTGTAACCAAACTTTCATGTGAGATTGAATGCCAGCATTGTGGTATGGCTTCGTTAGGCATGACTTGAGTGGATTGTGACAGGAAAATACACTCTGTGTGGAACATTGCAATTGTCAGTGGAGTGAAAAAAAAAGAGAAAAGAAAGTTCTAGGTGAGAAGTGCTTTGGACTTGGATGTAGGGCTACCATATGTCCCTGACTGACTAATCAGGTATGTCCTGCTTTTGCAATGAAAATATATGATTTCGTCAGCAAACGAAATCGTCTTGATTCTCTTAAGGTCTTGTGACGTTAAAAAATATCAGTTTTTATGATAAGTAATCTAAAAATTGTTCACTTGTTGTATACATCATTACTCATGACCTTTTTGGAAGCATATAACCGTTTTCAACACACAAATATGATTGGATGGTCGCATACTAGCCCCACAGGCTCAGCTGGGATTAGCTGCATTGATCTGCTTTAAATCTGAAGTCGAGGGAGGGATGCCGTGTTCCACTTTTCAACTACTGATATATGTCAACACAAGCCAACAAGGATGAGATTACTTTTGGGAAATAAAAGATAAAGACAACTGTATTAAAAGGCTAAGCAGAGTAAGATGTTATTCATAGACTTTTTTCTTCAATGAATAAAATTCTGAGATGGCTAATTCATGATGTTTGAGTGAGAAGTTGTTCATATCCGGAGTAGTCCTTGGATAGTTACGAAAAGGACCAAAGCATGCAAGTGTCAATGTTAAAATGAATGTGATACCATTTATTATATGAATAAACTCCAGAAAATCCTCTGGTTGTTTAAAAGTACTGTATACTCATTTTTATCTTTCGTCATCTCTTTTTCGTCCGGTTTCTATAAATGTACTTCAAATCTCATGAAATTTGGATTGATGAAATTTTTAAAGTTAGTGTGTAATTCATTGGTCTTTAATAGTTCATTTTCAAGTGAGGATTAAACCACGAAAAATCAAAATGCAAGGTCAACATTTTTTATCCGGATATGTATGCCAGTGTTGCAACTAGCCACTTCATTTCAAGGTTGAGTGCATCCATAGCCAGTGAGTTTACTGTATTATCTCTATGACTTGAATCAGGACTTGCTACAACACTACTGCAGTGTGACCACTATGTTTAATAGAGGTGCGTTCATCTGATGAAATGTAGAGCATAACTAGAAAAATATGAAAGATTGAAACACTGAATCAAAGTTTTTTTTTGTAATATATTCCCTTCAACACTTCGGAATGAATTTTTTGAATTAAATGCTGAAAACAAGTGAAATGTTGTTGTCTTGAGAATAGAGCAACGTTGAGTTATCTAATACATATGACCAAGGTGAAATTTTCAAGGGTTTTTCAAGTGACCTGATACAGAGCTTGTTTTAGTTAAAATAATTCGATCCGAGATTATGACATGATATTGAGCAGTATCAGTAAAAACCCAGGCACTGATATACATTCATAAAATATCTTGATAAAGTATATATCCACACATTATAGCAATGACCTTAATCTTAGCACCTGCTTAAGACTTTTGTTAACGGGAATGATTGACATTATAAAGCTTTCTGACTTGGACAAATCTAGAATTTGCAGACGATTGGAACAAAAATTAGAAATGAATAATAAACAAAAATACTGACTTTATGGCAAACAATTGTCACTTTTGTCTCTATTTTTTTAAGGCATTTTAGTATCCATGGTAACATTGATGAGGTAACCTTCTTGTAGGAATCCTAATGAGGATGGAAGGTTAGGTTAAAAGATGTTACAATATTTTATGAATATGAACACCATGTTATATAAAGGAAGACTACAGCATCTATCAACGCTGCAATATACATCGCACAGGGTTAACTAAATAACCTTACAACCATGATAGGAAACTTAAACCTTGGACAAAACCCTATAAAACTAAAGAAAGTGTATCATCCTTCATTTTGCATCATCATTTCAGTAAATATAAAAATATGTGTTTGTAAACTTTGTAACTGACAGCTGACTAACCTCCATACGAGGTTTGTCACATGTTTAATTAGCAAAGACCAAGAAAAAGACCTCAGCAACCCTGACACACTGGGAAGCGGCTAGGAGCTAAGACTTATCTTCATTGGTATTGAAATAATTGCTTGCCGAGGCACCAAAATCTTGAAAATCAATGACGTGACAATTAATGGGGCCATTACCCCCTCCCCCCTCTCCCTGTCCCTGAAAGATACCCGTGTCATGCGACCTGAGAATGAAGCATCAGGTTTAGAGCTAACCCCATCTTTATCTCCCACATCATGAACATGTCTGTATCCATCTCTACAGCCTCGAGATACACTGTGTAGGTGACTGAGCTTGATTGTATTGCTGTGAATGTTTGATAGATAATATATTTTATCTTTGCAATCAGCGATGGATATAAGCAATAGCACAAACAAAACTTGTATGAACTAGCAATAGTGATTCAGGCAATTAATGTTAGAGAAAACTGGCTGATATTATATTTTTACAAACAATTGCTGGTAACCCTTCACGTAACAAAACTATCTAAACTAAGTATCCCGCTTTCTAGGCTAATCCTGTCAAAATCTCTCGTAGTAACATAATTAAAGTCGACGGGAGATCCAGGAACTTGGCTTTCCTTTTTCACTCCGACCAACGGCGATAACTTTCTCAATTTCTTTTGAGGCTTCTTCCCCCTGTGCAAAGAATTAGAGGAAGTTTCTCGAGACGAACTGGCTGAACGTATACCTGTCGGTGAGAGACCATCAGTTCGTGCTGATTCGTGGACATCGACTTCATCAACAGCTGTTCTTCTAGCAAAGTTCCAATTTCCATCTTCTGACTGTCCATTACACACTTTGGAATGATTAGAATGCGTCAACCTGTCCCGATCCTCGGGATGAGACAATAATTCATCAATTTCATTCCTATAGCTACCACTACTGCTTGATAATTTGGAGTTTCCATCTTTAGCTGATGACAATCCTGGAGGCCTAGATGGATTACAAATTTCTGTTTCCAAATCTGAACTCTTTGACCTCTCAATGATATCACTGCCAAGTCCTGATTTAAGTTTTGACGTTTGCTTTCGCGACGAAGATCCTTTGGTGTTTCTTTGGTCCGTTTCTCTGTGTGGATCACGTTGATCGCGACTCGTCGATGATGAATACTCTTTTGTATGTGTTGTCCGACCTTTGTCACCTGCCGAGAAACTTCTTATACCAGATCGACTAGATACAGACTTTGACTCCAGCAAACCATCTTTAATTCTTAGCTTTTCTGTCAGGTCAAGGATGAGTATCTCTTGTTGACTGACCTGGTTTGAGAGTTCAACGATTAAATGATTCCTGGGGTCACCGGACGAGTCAGCCTCATCCTCTTTGGGAGCAGATCCAGACCTCTCAGAGGCAAGTGATGTAGATGAATGTACTTGGTTCTCTGAAGAGTAAAAATATCAGAAGGATGTAATGATTGAAGTGTGGGACACGAGAAGGGGTATTTACCTGTGCACTGGTTATCATTAAGAAATTTAACTCCAGGACCGAGCATCTGTATCTAGTGATAAGGATCTGCCTTTTGAAATGGTCATGAGCTGATGGTTTACACACTCAACCATCAAAGAAAACACATTCTGTAATATTTAGTCCAACAAAATCAGTAGAATGATGAAATTATGTAAAAATGTACAATGTTTCCAAAATTCAAAAGATTTATACTATTTATTCTTTATGGGACTACACACATTTCCTATGCTACATTAAATAGTAATATCTTGGTAATCCTGAGTATTTAATGGGTGGGAACCACACAGATCTCTGAGTTAGATTGGTGGGGTGGGGTGGGGGTGTAGGGTAGTGAGGTAAGGGTGCTGTATCCAATCATGGTGAGATAATAACATGGCTTGACTAGAACCACTTAACATCACAATACAGCTTTAAAGAAAATTAAATCAAAGGAATTGATGGTAAATACTGCAAGAGCAAATAAATATTATGAGAAAATACATACTAAACTGTATTGTGACTATAAATGGTCTCTAATTATCATATTCACTATGACTAAGTTTTACATTCAAATATGACATATATTTTATGTACATTTCGAAAAACCAAAGATATTGCAGGCCATTGAGGCCACAGACCTGATAAATTCCTATTCTCGTCTTCCATCATCCTCAGTTCTTCTTTCATCTGGTAAATTCGCATGGAGTAGTCTTGCTTCGATTCCACTAATTTTGATTTCATAGCCTTCACTCGCTCTTTGCATTTTGCTTTCTGCAAAAGGACAAACAAACATTTACAAGAATTGAAACAAGTATGTTTAAAATACTCAACTAAAATTCTTTTCACTTGTTTTGTTAACTTTCTCGATTATTGCCATACAAAATACATTCCTGTCTGTAAAATAATTTATGTAAACCTTCTGAGCATGATACTTGAGGCTGAATCATTCCCTGATTCCTCATTTCAATTTCTAAAATCCAATTTTTAATGACATTTTACCATTTCACTCTACAAACCAAACTTATTCCTATTTCTCTTGTTCATAATAATGAGACAGAACCTTGAAAGCAGATGAAAGCAGCAAAACAAAGAGGGTAAAAAGAATGTAAGATATCTATAATTACTATTTACAACCTACATGGTATCTGCAATGCCAACCAACCATATTTGTGATTTGTAATAATATACTCCTGTACTTCTTCCAGTGATGGGGCATAGCTATGTAGTCTTCATGCACAGCAGATATGACAATTAATTACAATATTTTCTTTCCAGGCAGATACCAGACACTGCTAATAACCAGAAATTTATCCAAAAGTTTGGTTCAACTGTTGCATTTAATCAGCTTATTCTATTTCAGTCTAATATTACTACACTATATTTCAAAAGTTGGTCAAATTAAATCTATCATGAAGAAATAACAACATATCACAATGAAAGAAAAACAAATACTAATTTTGACAAGAACTGTTTCAGCTCAGACAGTATAAAATTAACTGAGTAAATAAATATCAATTATGCTGGAATTCTCGATGGAAACTGTGAAAATTAATGCCTATTAATAGCTCTACGGACAACTGTTTCTTTTTGTATATTTTTTCATACTTACAACAACTTTGATATCCCTAGTTAGTTTTTCCACGTTAGCTTGAAGACTTTCTATTTCCTGAAAGGAAAAATTAAGGATAAAAGGTTCATGAAGATGGGCAACCCGGTTACCTGTGAGCAATGATTGTGATGAAGAGGATCTTACAGCAGTTCAACGTACTTTATCAAAAAGATTTTTTTTTAAACAGACTCTAGCCTCTAACAATCATCCAGCACTGAGACAGTTTATACAATAAAGCCCCAGTGAGATTATGGCAGCATTTTGAAATGATTCTGAACAATGCTTGCATGTTATAATCTCAATAAAATGCATTTACATTAGCTCAAATGTGCAACCTTCACTTTAAAAACATAATTTAGAAAAAGTTGTATTGTCTTTGAATTGGTATACCATTGGGTTTTTTTCTTTTGTCAATTTAAAATATTATATAATAGTTGGGTTGGAGGGACTCTTGTATATATTGAATGGTGTCATATTTGGCATATATACCAAAAGATTTGGCCAACATGCTGTTAATTTCCAATAACATGCTTAAAGGTCACTTTAAGAAGTCCTACAGATCATTTAAGTTTGATACACCAGTGCCGTGGTTGAGTGAATGAAGATGGTGACATTAGAAGCAACCTGGGAGGCTGCGGATTGGACACCTAGCTAGCCAAATTAAGTTGAGTTTTGTTCATTCAGTAGAAATTCCAGAATTTTCCCATCTGAGATGGTCTTCCAAATTGTAAACATCCAAAATGTGCTGAAAGATCTGTCAATTGGATAGCCACCAGACATGTAAGTAAATAAGCCATTCTGCTTCTCCCACAAGCCTGTGTGACTGGTTTAACGTCGTAAAGTGACTGCCTTCCTTGCCGACATTATTACAGATCAAATATTTCATGTATCTTGTCATACAAGTCGTTCTGTGTGTACATCAGAATTTCTGCACAGCCAATTCATTTCTGTAGTCTGTAAAATACTTTCTAAGGTTATTACAAAGAGTCACTCGCATTCTGTGTACGTGTCACAGTGTATGACTTGAGAATACCCCTTTATAAAAAAAGAAGAATAACCCAATATTGCTTACTTGGTCTTTCTCTTGAATAAGCCTGGATAATTCCTGGGACGAGTCGGCCTCCATTTGACTTCGGAGGTTATTGATCTCATCCTCCAAATCCTCCATCCTATCCATGATTTCAAGTTTTGCGGATTCGGTCTCAGACAGCTGGCAGTGAACACAGAATCAAAAGAGATTTAAGGTATTAAGGTATCCCAGATTCATATCAATCTGCCTGTAGTGTAGGACAAAGCAATCTCATGTAGGTTGGAGAAAACTGATTGCTTTGTTTTCAACCACAAAGAGCTCTTATTTTTTCCATCACGAATAGCTCTCATTTCATGAAGAAGAGCTCTTACATGAATTGTATTTGTACATTTTCATTTCTACAATTTATCAACTGGAGGATCGTTTCAGATGGAAACTTATTTAACTGGTTGCTACTGAACTTAAAATGCCAAACTATTGTGGCAGGCCAATGCTTGTTATTCAGCTTCCAAATGATGGATTTTGTTATTTTGGAATGCTGCCATCTTTATCTGCTCCAGCAAAGGAGCCAGTTGAGCAGATCAGCTTACAATGTGTATTTTGTCATTGTATGATTGAGGGTTAGGAAAGTTAGACATAACTGAATTGCAACTTGTTTTCCACCAAAAAAATATTAATTTCACAGCCAATGATGTGATCATCTTTGTTGCTAACAGTGTTTATCAACTAATTGACAGTTAATTCCAACTGGTTTAAGATATCTGGATTTTCCCCTAAAAAAATCATTTGTTTACCACTTCTTGATTATTTGATGAACAAACATCATAAAGCACATTAATGAAGTAAGTGTTAAACAATCATATAGTTAAAAGTAGATTGCAATTTACCAAATCAAGATGACACCCAGCCCCAGGGTTCTTATTTAAATATTGAACTAACCTTCATAAATAAGTAAAATGAATTAATTCTGTCCTGACAACATTTTCTCCAAACTCTTAACAATGGACACATTGATTAATTGAATGCCTCAGAACTGAACATTTCAAAATTCTGCCATGTTTTATCAGTTTATTTGAAAATCAGACAAGAAACCTTTTGAGAAACCTGTTTTGAGTTTTAATGAATTACAATGTAAAACAAAGGACAAGACATTTCTAGACAAAGGACAAAAAAAAAAAGAACCTTTTCTGCAATCGGCACTAATTAAACATCTCTTGCATCGAGAGTTTTGACACTAAGAACTGAATGTTTCACTAACACAGTCTTACTCTTGATACTTAGAACTATCAAAATTCATGATACCTATAAGAAAATGATAAACTTACCTGTTTCTTAAATCTTTCAGCTTCCCTTTGTGCCTTGCCATAATTTACTTCAGCCAGTTGCAGCAGGTCCCTGTATTCATCAACTTGTTGCTCTAATAGATCAACCTTAACAACGAAAAGATCGAATCACAGGAATGTTTATTTATTTTTCATTGAATAACCTGGTTACATTCTCCTATAGAAATTATGCAATCCTAGAGCCTAGAGCATTTTGTATTTTTCCCATGAACTACGACAAGTTGCTTTAAACCTTTAATACAGGTTCACATTTTCTGATGTCCTAACTAAGTTTGGCCATTAGGTCAAAACATCTCAAACTCTTTCCTACTGCTTGACTTTAAGGACTAGTTTTGGCAATTGGTGAGGGGTTATGGGGGTGGTGGGGGGTGGGGGTTATGGTCGTAATGGTACCAGTTTCTCAACAGGCCAGTAACTGGCCATGAGTATGATAAAATCAACTTGTATGGTTTTGCAAGCATATATCAAAGCAGTGTCCTATAAAAACTCTACAAAAGTTGCTATGTTGCAAAACATTCTTTGCTGAGTTAATCAATGAACAGGTATCCACACAAACAATCTAAATTTATTTAAATTTATTCAATGTAATTAAAATTCTGGAAAGAGACACCTACTGTACCTTGGTTCTACTTGAGTTTAGCGTTTCCACGATACATCCATCTGAATTGGATCTGTTCCTGTAGGAGGATAATAATATTTAGATTGTTGTTTCCTATTATTTATCTTAAACATGCCACATTGTCATTTACACTTGGTTATCTTTGATTGTCCCTACATTTAACTTGCTTTATGATGGTCATTTAGAACAGGTCTGTTAAGTTGAATTTGTTATCATATTATTGCTTTAAAGTCAATATTTACAGTTCTAAATATTGCAATTTGTTCTGATGTTGAGCCTATTTGCTATTCAGTTGATATCCATGTAAAAGCATGTAATGAGCATATTCTCGTCGCTCCTAATAGCTGCTTCAGACTTCTGAGTTGTACATAGAGGAGTATTGCGCAATAAGTCAATTGGTAAAAGTACAATACTTTCGGTTACAGACATATATGTGATCCCATACTTAGGTGAAATATATATCCTTGTTGACTAATTATGTTGGAAATATTGTGGGCTAGTGTAACATTGCAAAATGGTTACCCAATGTTTACCAAAGCTGACACAGTTGCAACCTCACAATCACAACTAGCTCAATCAATACTTCCTCATCATCCAATGTTTATGTGGGAATTGTAAAAAGTGCAAGCAATAAAACACCACATGGATGCATGGAAATCTCCCAGACACATAGCTCATTAATAAACATCATTCATTTATAGTCATCAAAACTATGATTGTGTATGTAACCTAGCATGTTTCTTGCACCCCTTGATTTAAATAAAATTACCAAAACCTCTTTAGTGTAGTTCAACTCTTTCCCATATTTGGTGTTTAGGCCATAGCCTAGCCTATACAATACTAAACGTTGTAAGACATATCGATTTGAAATTGAATATGGAAATACCAACACAAAATTGTCCTTTGGGTCATAATGAACTATGTCGTGTCTTAGGGTGTTACTAACACGAATGACAATTGCGTTACACATAACGAATGACAATATGTTGTACACACTAAAAAATTGCGTTGACTAAAACGAAT
>JAAAKB020049466.1:0-14117 GCA_010014835.2 Apostichopus leukothele
AATTTCCCCCCTTTTCCCACCCGCCTCTTTTCCTCTTTTTAGGTTCATTTTTTAAAAAAAAAAAAAAAAAACATCCTCTTAAAAATTAAAAAACCCCCTCGGGGGGGGGGGGGGAAGCAAACAACTTGGCTAAAGGGTGGCAGTGATCCTATCAAAACATTAATGTTTTAATTTCCATAAGTTTTGCAAAAGGTTCACCCGCAAGCAAAAGACATTCATGTAAAATGTAGATGCAGGTAAAAGTCCAGTTTTAAACCACTACTGTGTTAAAACTGAACAGACTGATATTTCATTTGGAGCTCTTTATCTAATTTAAAAACCTTTTTTTAGGAGAAAAATTCCCCAAACCCAATGGCATGTTGAGTTTCGTTACTTGTTCATTTTGTGTCTGTACTTACTAATCATACAAATGGAAAAGGAGTTTGTTTAAGATGGTTTGGTGAAGGGTTACAAATTGAAAAGGAGTTTGTTTCAGATGGTTTGGTGAAGGGTTATCATCTTTAGATGAGAGGGGATCCCTCTGTCAATGCAAGTTTTAAACTTAGACAAAATGACAGTTTTAAGACGTCTTCTGTTTACTACTTACTAGTTTGAGCATTATACATCTGACCTCCTGGTGGCAGGGCCGGGGGATTGGGGTCACTGGAGGGTGGAGGAGGGGGAGGCTGAGCCACGTGACTTGGTGGGGGAGGAACAGGTTGAGCTGATGAAATAAAAACAAGAATAAATGAATGCTTGAATTAATGTTTGAAGTTTAAATGTATTAACGAATGGACTATGACTTCATTTAAAGCTTCCCCTGGCTCATGACTTTAGTATTGTTCAAGATTTGCCGTTGTACGATTCCAGGACTACAACTTAGTGTTCATAAATCTGTAGCAGTTTTGCAGTTTATCAATTAAATTTGAATTTAATAATTAAAAGACTGAAATAATATGGTTCTGTGGGCACAAAAACTGCTATTCATTTTTCTTGCAATATGCCTACTAGAACAATACACTGATCCCTAAATTTTCATATCATTGCAAACATCCTCCAAAACATTGTTAAGTGATAAAAATAATCAAAGTGTAACCACAACATCAGCATAAGAAAGCAACTTCTACTAGATGTAATAAGAATGGGGTTCTCAAATATACATGGAAGAACATTTGACCCACTATCTTGCAGTAGTCAGATGTGCTGGTCTCTAAGGCCATAGTATTAAGCACCTTATCTGGTATAGCCTGCACATTACTGGATCTAGGTCTCTCTTACTTTCAATTGGCATTAGTAGAAACTTAATTAAAAACCTCTGTAATAGGGGATATTGTTCAAGCTGGTATATCTAGACTTCAGTTTACATATCATAATGAATAGAGTTTACAAACCTGTTGAGCTGGCAGTCTGAGGTGTCCCAGGTGTTGCTAGCAATCCCTGCGATGATGGGGCTACTGGTGGCATGGCTGCATTGCTCCACGGTGGAACGTTCATCATTGGGGCACCAGATGGTGGCGCACCCATGTAACCTAAGTGTGGCATTGGAGGACGAGGCTGACCCATGTTGTTAGGTGGTCCCATATTGTTAGGTGGTCCCATGTTGTTAGGCGGTCCCATGTTTGGGGGTGGAGACTGCATTAAGGGAGGAATTCCTCCACCAGGGCCTGGGGGTGGTGGACCTCTCGGATTCATGGGTCCTCCAGGTCCCCCCATACCACGTGGTGGTGGTGGTGGTAAGTCAGACCCACCAGGTCCTCGTCTACCAAACGGTGGCCGTCTAGGAGGTGGTCCACCAAAGTGACCTCCTCTATCTTCATCTCTTTCCCTCCTCCATGAATATGGACTCTGACTCATCTGAAAAGTTGAATAATAATAACAGGATAGACATTTTCACTCACACAGATGGGCAAAGTTTGAGATGCAGATCCAAAGCGTCCTATTTATGCGACCCACTGAACACTACACTAACAGTGCAATGCTTTCTCCAACCATATTTTAACTGAAACAATGAATTCACTGAATGGCATGAAATTTGTTGAGTTTGTAGACTTGATTAAGTAGGTCTACATTGTCTTTGCAATAGGACATTTCAACGTAACAGATGGGCCTGCAGGACTTTCCTATCTCTAGTCTTATGGTTCCTGTATAATGTAGTTTGACCATTTTTATCATGTGACTTGGTAAATCCTGTAAGTATTATGACCCAAAGATTTCAATCAATTTATGTAAATAATCCACAATATTTGATAACTCAACACCTTGTTACTAACTCCAGATATGGCTGGTCAATAACCTTACATATTGTAATGTAGTAAAGATGTAAAGTAGTATACCGCCACCTTTCTGTAATTAACTCTATAGACAGTATTGGACAATCACGGTCAGATTTGAAGATTAGAATATAGTACGTAGAGCATGATAACACACGTCTCTTGTTTTCTCTCTGCCTCTTAGTTTATTATTTATTCAAACCCTTATCTTACACCGAAGGATATCACCACGGCGACGAGGATGGGATCCAACTAATATTCGACCTTCCTGTCAGATATTAAGTTCGTTAACAGTTCCTTCATAACTTCTTCAGTGAGCAAACATCGCAGGTTCTTTTATTTTGGTATGACGTTAACGGTGCCAAGAATGGACCAAGGTGGGGTAAGTGGCTACGGCGTTTTGAAAATGACCTAATCGCTATGAACATTAAGATGCTGCTGCACTATGCAGGACCCCAAGTATACTATATTTTTTACACTTTGCCAGATGCTGGGGATGCCAAAGATTTGGACATTATCAAAGATGCCTTATCAAAATATTTTTTGCACCAAACAAACATTGATTTTGAGAGATCGTCCCAAGCAAACTCACAACCAGTGAACTTGTCCCCGAACTACTTGACAAATATCCAACAATTTGCAAAGGAAGCGGGAAGCTAAAGGATTAAAGCTCAAGTTGCAAATAGACGACACTGTTTTGTGCAACCCCACCGTCGTATCCCTCTCAATGTGATATCA
This sequence comes from Apostichopus leukothele, assembly GCA_010014835.2. Classification (NCBI taxonomy): domain Eukaryota; kingdom Metazoa; phylum Echinodermata; class Holothuroidea; order Aspidochirotida; family Stichopodidae; genus Apostichopus; species Apostichopus leukothele. The sequence goes on from JAAAKB020049466.1 coordinate 2,988, forward strand.
CGCCAACGGTGGACGAACCTCATTCATGATATCAATGGTGCCACGATCTGCTGGATATCACCATATCGTGCTAGATATTGTGTCCAGATTTATCACAACCTTTTCTACACATGTTGGTTTAAGGCAATATAAATGTTGGAATTTCATCACCAGCCGAAATATTCCAAAATATGATTCAACAAGTTCTACACGGTATTCCTGGCGTAATCAATTTTAGCGACGACATACTTGTTTACGGAACATCAGAAAGCGACCACGACAAAACTTTGGAATCTGTGTTCAAACATTTAAGTGAACACAACCTTACTATCAACAAGGACAAGTGTACCTTTCACAAGCATACTTTGGAGATTTATGGTTATATGTTTTCCTGGCAAGGATCTCTGCAGACCCAAAGAAAGTAGCGTCCATACAGAATACATCTCTGCCTAAGAACGGGACAGATGCACGCAGTTTTCTCTGCATGATCAACTACTGTTCCTGGTTTATTCCAGACTTCAAAACACTCGCCCAACCAATCAGGGAGCTAACCCACAAAGATACCAAATGGTCATGGACAGAGCGACATCAAACAGTGTTTGAGCAACTGAAAGCTCACCAAACAAGCAACAAAGTTATGGCTTAATTTGACCCCAGAAAGCAGACCGAGCTTGCTGTAGAAGCCAGTCCTGTTGGACTTAGCGCAATCCTATCACAGTATGGAAATGATGCCAAATCTTAACCAGTTATCGCATACGCTAGTCGCACCCTAACTCCTGTAGTACAACACTGCTCGCAGACAAAACGTGAAGGTCTGGCAATAATATGGGGATGTGAACATTTCCGATTGTATCTTTTAGGATCAAATTTCACGTTATTAAACGGTAACAAAACGTTAATATTTAATAAACCTATGTCCAAACCCCCTGCGTGGATTGAAAGATGGGCGTTACGACTACAATCATATCACTTCATGACTCAGTACAAGCCAGGAACAAGCAATCCTACTGATTATTTGTCACGTCACCCGTACCCCAACGACACACCAGACAACGAACACAAACTGACTCGCAAAGCAGAACAGTATGTTAACTACATTTCTGCATCCTTATAAGCGCTAATATAAGCCTGTTATATATTGCTATGCTTTGTATATTCACATTTTAACATTGTTTTCTTACTCAGTTTTTTTCACCATCTCTGTAGGAGACTGTAGGAACAGTGTTTCTTTATTGGTTTTATCGTTACACTACAACTTTGTATACTTTTTTGAAGCAATTTTACTGTTATTAATTTTTCACCTCATTTGACCAAAACCAATTTGTTTATCATTTGACCGGGAGAAGGTCAGACTCTAAGATTACGATCAGAGAACACTTTACATTAGTGCGATACCCTCCTAATTGATTTACTTTACATTAGTGCGATACCCTTCTAATTGATTTACTTTACATTAGTGCGATACCCTCCTAATTGATTCAAGCTTTGACCGAAGATATTTCACTTACTTCTTCGTTTCTATCTTGATAGCGCTGAGAAAATACGAAGTTCTTGACTCTTTTCTGAATTAAAGTAAATCAAAACTTCAAAAAAAAACTTAAAAGGACCGTTCTCTTTCAGAAAACCTTAAAGGACAATTCACTCTCAATAAAGCAAGGGAGGGATGTAATGTAGTAAAGATGTAAAGTAGTATACCGCCACCTTTCTGTAATTAACTCTATAGACAGTATTGGACGATCATGGACAGATTTGAAGATTAGAATATAGTACGTAGAGCATGATAACACACGTCTCTTGTTTAGGTCTCTGCCTCTTAGTTTATTATTTATTCGTACCCTCATCTAACACGGAAGGATATCAAACATATCACCACAGAGTGCAACACATTCAGTGGTCTGTGATGTCATTATGACATGTGCTCTTTCAATATTCTTGGTTTTTCTCCTTTTCCATTTCATAATTCAAGATCTATGGACTGTATCTCGATCAGTCCTTATCAGGTGACTAAAGCAGGTTTTTAACCTTTAGTTGGTAATGTTTCCTAACCTAGTGATATTTCACCAAGTTAGATTTGCAATTGATCAAGTTAACTCACCTTATTGGATTTATTACCCCCAAATGAAATTACTGAATCAACCCCATTCTTAACTTTTCATTGCCCAGACCACTTCTTTCAGTGTTTTGTAATCACATCAACAAATATATTGAAAAAACCCAAAATATTGAACTTTTACTTCTTTTTTAGAAGACAGTGGAACAACTAACTTAATGATGTTCATTGACATGGGATTTTAGCATTGAATCCAGCACTGAAAACTTAATCAAGATCAACTCAAAAAGGCAGAATGAATGATAAGAATCCCTCAAGCACCTGTTAAATTTCATCTCTTAATACTGTGGGGTGGAAGCTTTTAAGTTTTAACATACCAATGGACGTGGCCGATTAAATCTTGGTCCATCTCCAAATTGGGATCCACCCTGAAAATTGTCAAACGACGGAGGGTTCCCCCGGAAATTGTTGTTGTTGTTGTAAGCTCCTCCTCTATCTCCCGAGGGTCCACCAGGCCCCCCTCTGTTATTGCCCATGGAATTCCTACCAAAGGAATCCTGTCTATCGAAAGGCATCCTTTCGTCTCTGTCCTTTCCAGGGCCCATGCTGCTTGGTCCACGATTGTTCCCTGCACTGTCCAAGAGAGGTGGGGGCGCCCTTCCATTTTGAGATGCTGGCATCAGGGGTTGGGGAGTTCCTTGCGGGGGACCTGTAGTTATTGTTGGCTTTGGTGGTGGTGGTAGGTTGTTTGGCCTGTTAGCCTGAGGAGGGCCCTCACCAAGTTCAGCCATAAATGACATATACTGTAAGATAGGAAGATGAGAGCTATTAATGTAAGGTGAGATTATCGAGCTTCCTTGTATTATAGTTGTATTTGTAAATCACCTGATTACAAAAGTAACTGAAGAAAATGTGCTTAAGTCAAGAACGAGCAAACAGCTAAGAATTCCAGATTACTTGACCGATGCTAAGGTATAACCCTTCTTAACATTGATGACAACAGGGTCATTACTTTAAGTGGAACAACATCACAGCTCTTAAAAAGAACAAAGGTCAAATTCTGTGACACATATTGGCCCAGAAATGCCATATGTCAAAGAAATGTAGCTCAAAGTTAAAACATATCATCTGAGTGTCATCTTGGAGGAATATATTAGATCTCTCATACTGTTCACCCAATATAAGAGTTAATGTAGCCTGCCCCAGGCTTTCAGCTACTATAAGTGTAGTTACATTTTGACCACTGCAGACCTCAAATGACCTTTGACTTCTGTTCAAGGCAATACCAAATGAGAATACATCAGGAGGCTCCTACATACCAACTTTGGGATTCATCAAAGCTGGACTATTTGAACTGACCTCCTTTCACCACTGATGACCTCTACGAACACCATCAAAACTACTAGAAAGCTATAACACATCAACAGCTGAGGCTTAAATACGACGTACACTAAAGCTGTCCTTGCTGATTACAAGAAATTCACATTTTGACCACTGCTGACCTCAAGGGAACTTGTTCAGTTAGCATGTTTACAAGGTTATCAGGTATGACCATTGATGACCTTTGACCACCCACACAAATTACTGAAAAGTTAGTACTCATTATGAGCACCTACCACGATCACAGTCACCAAAGCATAAGTTGTTACTTAAGCTTGCTTACATTTTTTCATGTTTTGGCCACATACATACATAAATACACACACACGCCATCACCAGCTCATGGATTCCTTTTGCATGTAATAAGAAATGCTCCTTGGAAACAAATATGTCACACTCAGGCATCCATACCTCAGAGTCCATCTTAGCTCGTTCAAGGTTTCCACCTGCAGGTGGAGCTGCAGGTTGATTGGTGAAGGGTGTGTTTATGTTAGCCTTCTCCCTGCAATCAGCTGTCAAATGGCCCGCTGCACCACAAATGCCACACATGACATTACTGGTGATATTCTGCTTCTCCGAACACTGCCAGGTTCGATGATCTGTGGCACCACAGTTGGAACATCTGCGAGAGGCACAAGGAAAGACATTTGACGGCATCATAGAAATAAAACACCAAGAAAGAACTTAACATGACAACAGGTTGCCTTACAGAAGTAGTTTATATAGGATAGTATAATGCTGTAGTAATATCATATGACAAGCACATGAACAATCTGTGATGAATGATGATCCTTGGCCTACACCTGCATCTGTACTCAAACTGGTGGCAGTATTTATATATATTCAAGCATATGAATCCACCTCCATTCCACAAATACTATGTTTGTTCTCATGTCTTTAATAATGAGGGTCAGGGAAATGGTTGTAAGTACACGGTATCATACTTTTAACCATCAGTACTACGAAAGTTGGCTCTTTTGGTTTCATCAACATATCTTTATTTTGAGTAGATGCTTTTCAACAAACTTCCCTCTGTAGATTCTCTTTCTGTTTACTTTCATGATGGCCCATTATTGGACCATCAATCAAAAGAACGGACAGGTTGCAAATGCAAAGTATTCATGTTGTGCAATGTTCCACAGGGAGAATTTATGGCACACAAGAAAACTTTAAAACTTCATCTTCATACAACATGGAATTTTGTCACGTCAGTCAGTATTTCTATTAGGAGGTGCGATTGCAGGTTTCCTGCAATTTATCTAGAGGGTCCAACGAAATATTTTCTTTTGGGGAGAATTTCTCGCAACATTTCCTGGTACTTCTCTCAGCTTGCACTATTACTGTAGTTACTAAAGTTGCCAATAACAAGCCAGATATAATAAAGATTTGTTGATTTTTGTAATGTAGTTGGTCAAATCTTTCCAAAAGAAAGCACTGGCTTTGTTAGTGCGGCACTGCACAGTGTGTATTTGTCCCAATGGTAGACCATGTGTACTGCACTGTATGTACTATATGTGCGCCAAATCTCGGTACAGGCATATCGAAGTACATCTAACTACTTACATCATGGAAATCCCCTTCCCCTTTCCCTGCAAGAAAATATTGTTCTGAAAATCCACCACCCCCCCCACAAAATAAATTGCCTGGGGGAATTCCCCCGTTTTAACGTCCTAGCACCAACACTGATCATAGTACTCCTCCTTCCTGGTGTTGTTAGACTTACCTAAGCATATCTTCTTCTCTTAATGTACCATTAAGCTTTGCCAGCTCCCTCAGTTGTTTACGTCGGAGATCATTTTGGCCCTCTGGCTGCTCAATACCTTCCTTGATTGTCTGAGTGATCTGATAAAGGGAATGAACAAAGCTTCTTCAAGCAACTTTGTATTACGGTCGTCAGTGGGCTCAACCTTGTCAAGTGTTCCATCTATTCGCAACACAAATGCCAATTAAAAGTGACCAGAGGTCATGGTCTCAGCATGTTCTTTTGGATTGTGGGAATGACTTATCAGCAGTATCACAATTTATGAAGAGGACTGAACCAGAACTTACAGGTACATGGTACTGAAGTAACTACTGGTTAACAGGTCTGAAATGGTTGAGAAGCAGCCAACAACAGCTCTTACACAGGAGGGGGAGGGAAGGGGGGGTGTAGGTTGAGTAAAACAAGAATTTGATGTATTAAAGTGAATTATTAGCATTGTCATAAGAAGTTCACACTTTTGGATGTAACATATTCTCTGCCCATTAATAACTGAAACAAATCTGCTAAACTTAAGAAGAAAGCCTAAATTATAGCCCCGTACCTGATCAACAGCCTTCTTGACACTTTCAGCATTACTAGCCGTTACCAGGGCATGGAGAGGTTCATCTTCACCCGGGAGAGGCTGGCCATCTTTTCGGCCCACTTTACCCTCTTTTATAGATCCTTTACCCCTAATCATGATCTTGGTACCTGTGTCCTTCTCCAGCTTCTTTAGAGTGTTGCCCCTAAGGAGATAAAGTACAACAAGATGCTTAAACTTTGTACATAGAAGATTCCTAAGTCCTGATGTAAATATAGAAAATAAAAAAATAAAAAAACTAATACTACATCATTGCAGCAGTTGTAGCTAGTATCTCAGATGTTTGATACCCACAGTTGTATCTGTATCTAGCAACATTTGATGTTGGACTCCTCACACACCTTGGCAATGAAGGTGGGGTGTTGGCCCTGTTGAGGGGAGGCAAACTGTGCAGACAGTTTTATATGTAATAAGGTGGATCCACATACCACGTGTGAAATTTCATACAAATTGTTCTTTTACACATTTTAAAGTTGAACTAAGTCTTCGATAACAGCATCCTTACAATAACTATGTCCTTAGTACATGACCAGAACAGTCTTACAGTACAGTTAGCAGGCTATGTAATGCTATATTCTCTGCGAGAGACAACCGTACAAGTGCATCATTTTATTTAATTAGGTCATACAACTTACAGAACACTGTTCTAGTTTTGTTCGGTCATACCTAGAGATCAGAAGAACAGGCAAACAGCTAAACAGTGCTTATTGTCATTTTGTACAGAAGCCAAACCATACACTGCTTTTGCAGTCATTTTGTGAGGTCATACCATTCAATAATTTCATACATTCATTCATGCCCTTAATTATATACTGTATGTATACATCGGAACATGCATATAAGTTATATAAACAGGATGCTAGAAAAACATTGAAATGTTTCTTCGAAGCTAGAGAACTTAAAGGAAAAAGAAAATGTCATGGACTGCTCGTTCTTACAGTACTTTGAACAGTTGTATCCTTCATAACAGCCTCCTTACAGAATGCAATCTGCTTCTAGAGTAACCTCACTAAAACCTGTTCTCACCTTGGCCCAATCAGAAGTCCGACAAAGTTGATATGGGGATGGTCATCTTGTGGAATCATCACCCGATCACTTATTTTCTGGACTGGAGGCCTATCAAATCACAGAAGGAATAGACAACAATATCACAATCAGTAAATGTAATAGGTTCTGAAACCTTACTTTCTCCTTGAATATCTTTTCATATGTTCAATGTAGAATGTTGAAGATATTGACACTGAAACCAATGCCATCATTACATCACGTTCAGATGTTCAATATTTTAGATTCAGCATTTACAAAACCCATTTCCTTTAACAAAAAAATAAACAATGTTATAACATAAAGAAAAACTGAAACAAATGAACACATGTTGCTTAATGGTGTCATACTTAAAGTTGATAAAGTATGAAGGAATAATAAATTGTGATATCTCCCAAATGTAATAATATTTTCTTCGTTGTTTGGGGAAGTTGTTGCTCATGAAAGATATTTGTCAAACAGACTAATAATAAAGATGGAAGGGTTTGTGTCTCCTGGATAGGGTGAGATATAGGGGTGGGGGGGGAGAAGTATTTCATGACAGATATCTCTGTCAAACAGGCTAATTATAACAATGGAAGGGTTGTGTTGTCTCATGATTTGACAATGGTCCTACTTGTAATCTGCTGGAGGCTTGTAGTCTTGGTTCAGGGTCAGGGCATCTTGAACAGCATTGTGGCGCTCTTCTTCAAGTCTCTTCCGGGTGCGGTATTCTCTCGTGTTCAGACGCTTGCCATTATGGTCATAGATTGGTTCTGGAGATGGAGACCTGTCAGGGAATATGCAGAGAGACCTTGTGAACATTTAGGAATGCTAGCATCATCCTAGTAAACATTGTATGCAGGGGTAGGAGATAGGGAGGCGTCTACATGTATCGTCAGTATGATGAAAATATATGTCCGACTTCTGAATACCTTTTTACAAAATTTATAGACTGAATATTTATCATTTTTTCATGTGGAGAATATTAAGAGGCCCATAGGTTTTACTTTGATGTCAGATATCAGCCTCATTTGTAGCAGTATTTGAAAGTTTTGATAATTAATGTTGCCATGTCAGATGAGGGACTGTAGATGGCTCAAGTGGCAAGACCAAATGTTGACATTTTTGTAGATCACCATCACAGATAAACCACGGAGAAAGGTTCAAACTGCAGTTTATTGCAAAACTGTGAGGGGCAGGGGTTATAAATTGATGTAATTTAATAAAATCAATACCATGGTGAACTAAACCTTGAAATGAAATATAATTTGATTACAGAACACTGAACATCAAAAAGAAAACCAAACTGAATCATTAAAAACTTTTATGAATATTTCTGTCTGATTTGTTCTCAGCAACCTGGCCCATGTAATAACATTTTCACTTTCCCTGTCACTTTTTAAAGTCATCCATATTGCTTCCAAATTCCAGCGAGCTAAACATGTTCCAAAGTACTTTAGGTTCCGGCACTCCTCAATGAAAGTGGCAGAGATGCTTCATGTAGTTGGAGCATGTCGTGACCGTTATTTTTATTTTCTAGCTTATTAGGTGAGAAATGAGGATGACCTTTTTCAAGTTTAGAATTAGAATTTTTTAACTTGACACATACAATATGTTGTAACAGAAAGGGGGAAAAAATGAAAGAGAAATATTAAGTTTTGATTAACTGTCTACCATGGAAAGCTGTAGGAGCAATAAATAAACAGGTTATGACCTACATGGTGGAGAGAACAAATCCTGAATGTGCAAGACACATGCATTATAAACATACCCTAAGGATAAAGACAAGACACTAAAGGCCCAGAGTTACCTTTGTAATGTAACTGATGTATACATGAGTATACATACAATCATACAATAACTCATTAATAATCACATGGGACATACTCATTAATAATTACATGGGACATACTTATTAATACTCATATGGGACATACTCATTAATAATGATATGGGACATACTTATTAATAATCACATGTGAAATACTCATTAATAATCACATGTGTTGACAAAAGTAAAGAGAAACCCTACTCCAATAGATATACATCAAGATATACCCCAATTCTGAAGCCTGCTTCCAAAATTTTAAAGCAGCCTTTTGAATTTTTCAACATTTGGTTCTTGATAGTTCAGTCCTACAGTATACCAATGTTGTTCCGTCTAAAGGTCATTTAATAGTATTGTCCGAGAATATGCTAGAAAGTGAAAGAATGGCCACTCATGTTCTAACTTCAACAAGTATAAATTTACTATGACCATTAAAGCCGTTCTGCTTGGCTGAGACATTAAATTGTATAACTGAAGACTCCTCAATATCTGCGAACAATTAGAAGAGACGCATAATTCATTTTTACCATGTTAAAATATTGGGCCAATACTGACCTTTAAGCATCACTGTCTGAACTTGCTTTCAAGTAATGAGGTGAAAGCTGCATTGTTATATTCCAATGTTTAAAAATTTAATTACATTTCCATAATTGAAGGTTCCTAAGGGAGTAAGTCATTTTGCGGTTGGTCTCTTTAAACATTTTGTCACAAAGACCATTTCTAATGTCATTAGTGACAGTGATGGTCACATCTGGTCAAAATCACAGATATTATCACTTCATAATCATAATAATTATTACTATAATATCAAAAGCTGCTTCAAAAGGATGAAATTAAATGAAATAAAATCTAGTTTTAGTTGCAGATGACGAGGAGACATTGGGAGGGCCAGAAGAGGGGTGGGACAGGGATCACTCAAATTTGTTGCCCTGTTGGACCATACATCTCATTGACTTGGGACTCTCTGTAACTTGTGAATCTGTGCCATATGGTTCACAAGTAATTTTCCAATACTACTATGTAGATTGGCAACACATTACCATGTAGATTGGCAACAATTAACTATACATTATTCAACTCTTCCATTACCACTCAATGTTAACATGTATAATTGTATACTCTCAAATACTTCCCCAAAATAGGCATAAGTAAATGACACCCTTAACACAGTAGTGCTGTACTGCTGTAGAAGTAAACATATTTGATTGGTAAGGGCAAAAATTGGTTAACAAAGCTGTGAAAATGAAGAGATTGTTAACTGGAGAGACTGTCAGAAATTTAGGTCAGAAGTGCTGTGCAGTATTAGCCAGGATTTAATAATCACTGCCTAACACTGGCTTTGGAAGATTACTTCACAGTTGATACAGGTGAATCATTTTAAAATGAAGACATTTAAAAACTCTTTGGTTGTTCAGAAATGAAATTCAAACCACCTTTACACTTTCCCTTTTTTGTCCATTTGTGTTATTTAAATGATAGATGTAAAATTTGATTCGGGGGGGGAAAAACTTTAAAACAGCCAAGAAATGATTGGTAAAAATGAGAATCAAATCAGTAACTTTTAAAAGGAAAACCAGCCCAATACTCTACCAGTCTGGGCTATTCAGTCCCTTGCTTTCAATCCCTGTTCAACAACTCTCTACTTTGTCTTTTGTACCGGGCACATGGGGAATACAATTGGGGGGGTTGGGGGGTGTGGAGAATAGAGGTGAGAGAAAGGTGAAGTCTTTTCAGTTGGTAGAGTAGCTATTATTTCACTCTTTTCTCCTCCAAACTTAATATTTGGTGGATTTATGTTTTAAACATGAAAGGACAAAGGAAAAGAATAAAAAGAAAAGGTTATATAACAGGCCTGAGCAAGCATTCACAATAAAAGTGTGGGAACCATGCGAAGGCAATTTAACACTTTAATTTTCCTAGAAATTTGACAATCTTTTCTTTTAACAGAACCACCATTTGACGATGTTAACTACTCATTGAGAATGCCTATATCTTCTCTTGTGATCTGAGATCCAACCAAACTCCATGATAACTACTTAACCATTCAGATATTAATAATATCAACAGCTGGTCTATCATGACACACTTCCCTAAAGGGTGTTGCTCATGAATGTTACAGGGTATCTGATAGTTATATATTACTGTACAGTGTAACAAATGTTATATCAAAGCTCAAACAGAAGGAAATATTGTGATAGTGAGTCTGTGTAACTACTGGGAGATTAAATACCTGCCTGCATACCTACTTCCATTCCTGCCTGCATACCTACTTCCATTCCTGCCTGCATACCTACTTCCATTCCTGTCTGCATACCGACTTCCATTCCTGCCTGCATACCTACTTCCATTCCTGCCTGCATACCTACTTCCATTCCTGCATACCTACTTCCATTCCTGCCTGCATACCTACTTCCATTCCTGCATACCTACTTCCATTCCTGCATACCTACTTCCATTCCTGCCTCCATACCTACTTCCATTCCTCCCTACTTACTTCCATCCCTACCTCCCTCCTTCCCTTCCTC
>JAAAKB020049687.1:0-14114 GCA_010014835.2 Apostichopus leukothele
ACCAAGGCTCCTTTATTGGTTCACTGCAGGTAAGAATTATACTGCTTTTTGTGTTGTAAAGTATTGCTATTTCCATAACTATTTCTGCATGTAGGGTTAGTACTTGCTGCGGTTCACAGAGAAGCCCAACAGTATGAATCGACATGTTTCTTGTTTGTTTACTGCCTTTAGCTGTATACTCTTTCTGTACGCAATCTAACCCTCTTTACGACCTTTTAGTAATCTACCACTTTATGCAGAAAATATCATCATCTCTGACATTCGCGCGTGTTGGGTTTCCCTCATGTATAGGGATACTCCTTGATGTCTTGTTATTGTATGCTTTATTTCAACATAAAATAGTTCAGCCCAAGACAAATGTTTCCTAACAATCCCTTTCTATTTAAATTTTACTTATAATTACGTATTGTGTGTGCTGGTAAATGTGTTAAGCATTATCTTTTTTTGCTGTTGCCTACGTGAAGGAAGGATATGCAAACTATTTTGAGTTGAAGCAATTGATGATTTTATATTTTTGTGGGCCATTTATCATGATAATCAGTTCTGAAACAGAGATTAGTAAACATACACTTTCATATATATGTAAAGCCAGTTTAATATCACATTACATAATAAATGAAACATCTAATGCAGTGTGTAAAATGGTTATCCTACTGGCAGGCCAACGGGCCTAAGCATTTTTTTTTTGATTGAGTAAGTGCTTACAAGAAGAAGGAAAAAACGACCAAATGTCCAATAGTCTAATCAACTAAATGGTTGTTAGTTGCTCCCTTAGTCAAAGCCTAGGCCATATAGTGTGCGTGTGTCTAGACTTAGATAATTAGTATGCATTATTTATCCGTTATGTAGCGCCGGTGTCGGACGAACTGGTACTTTCATCGCACTCTGCTCTCTGATGGATGTCATCAAAACGGAGGAACAGATCGAAATATTTGGTTTTGTAGAAAATATGAGAGAAGACAGAATAATGATGATACAAACTGCGGTGAGAATTGATTACGCTTCTCTGTTGGATTGGCTTGGTTCATCAGTGATGATGATACCGATGTAGAGAAGGAAATTTAGTACTGAATGCTAATAGGTTCTGGATATTTTCATGTAATCGAATGAAGAAACTAGTAGGGTACATATTACAATGAACATGTAAATATTACTAAATGTTCTCTTCCTGTCTATTTTGCTGTCAGTTTCTTCCAATTCCTATTTATTCATTAATTTATTGTCGTGTATTGTATGTTGGCTGCTATAAGTGTTGAAGTAAAACTATTCAGAAATAACAGGATTTTTTTTTCTATCCTTGACATTTTTAACAGAAACAATTTAAGTTTCTACATGACTGTCTCTTAGAGTTTTACTTGAGTGGTAACACAGTCATTCCACTTGATAAAGTTGCTTCATTTGATGTGGAAGCTAACCAGGATAGGCTCATCCATGAATTCAAGGTACGTAACACTGGTAAGGGAGATACCGAACTGATTGGAGTAATATTTGATACGAGAAATTTAGTAGGGAATTAATGGAACAGTTCTTACAGCAATGTGACTATGTTGCCTAACTCGTACTGCCTTTGGATAGAAATAACGATTAGAATGTACAACAAAGAACGTACGTTGCCCAACTGCACATCATAAGTTTTTATTGAATTTTTAATGCAGGAATAAGAAACAAGTACATAGTTATAATGTAATAAGAAGTTTGATTCCATCGAAATGTCATAATAATTCAACTTGACAGCCATGTTATCAAAAAAAAACTTGTTAAAAGTCTATCTCTGTTAGATTTTACAATACGTCATTTAGACATTCTGTCTACCTCAATATAATATTATACTTACCTATACCATTAACATAAAATTTAGAATAAACAATATAATAAGCCTTGATATAAGAATGCCTACTCTCCACAAAAACATGTGTATTCCACTAAGTTATACTTTATTTCTGTCTAATATAGCTTTTAGCCAAGCTTGACAAATTGTCAAAGACTGCCCACAAAGCCACTCCAGAGGAGGCTACAAGGTGCAGATTTCCGTCAATGGTTCCTGGTAGGTTAAATGATTGCATCATGTATGTAATCTGCTTATTAACGCCATTTGTCAATTATCGATCCTGATTATTATATTCGTTGAGTTTCCATATATGTATGAAGTTCACGCTGAAGATGCAATGTAATTCTAATTAAGAAGGTTAAGAGCGAAAATGATACTATGATGTGAAAATGTGTTTTTTATCTGAATTTTATAGTGGAAAAGAAACGCCCTTTCTTGCAAAGTCAGGGCAAGACTAGCTCTACCAACTACATCAATGCCTGTCTTACTATGGTGAGGTTCTTTATTTAATGCTAAAACCTTAAAGTGACCTTGAAATGCAATGTTTATTCAGTAGTTTGTATTGTATAAAAATAAAGGATAATGTTTGTAAGGAACATCTCATACCGGCAGTCGTCTGCATATAGTGCATTTATTCCATAAGTGTTGCTCTGCCTATCAACTGTCTGTTAAGTTAACAAATCAATTAGAGAATATCCAGCCTAATAAGTATGTAGGTAAAATCAATGTTGCTACAACAACTATTTAAATATCTTAAAAAGTATGTCTAAGACCTTTTAAATAATTATAAAATCGTAAACTCTTTAACTGTTATCTCCAACAGTCTCACAACAAAGACAATGCGTTCATTGCCACCCAATCCCCGTTGCCGACAACTGTTGAAGATTTCTGGAGACTAATATACGATTGGAAGTGTCCTCTGATTGTAATGCTGAACCAGCTGGATCCGAAAGACGAAGTAAGAACAGAAAGTATCTTTGATTCAGATTAGCACATGATAGCTGAGCTAATTACAACGATAACTATGAAGTAATAGCCAAATCTCCGAGAGAATCGGCTTATTTATTAGTTTCTCGTCATCAGTTTCTTCAGGCTATCTTCAGATAACACAGCAATTATAAATACGACTATGCGAAGACTAAAGGAACCGAATACTTCACAGTAACATTTAGCTTTCAACTCTAGAGTTGTATGCACATAAAAAGCGATCTTCAAACCTAAGACAACGTCTTTATAACCTATCGACATCTTATGCAAAGAGAATACTAATGACGTGATCTCATGAGTGAGTTGGAAGTCTCAGTACTTGTTAACCGAATTTAAACTTCGACCTTTCCAGCTTACTGCAATACAAGCTCAGTGAAAAGGACAACGTTCTATGCAGAGTTATCTGTTGGTAAAAATTTTGAGCTGAATAAAATTCGCCAGATTTTTAACGAGTCCGTAGATTCTACAAACTTGAATCAAAATGTGCAAGCCCCGCCCAACAGATCACGCGCCAATCAAATTTCTCTTTTGTTTACGAACGTTAGGCCCTAGGATCACTTTCACGTTCGTGACTCGCCTGGCTAAGGTCCCTTCTCTTGAATATATCTTTCTCTCCGTCTCAACGATGTAGCATTGCAATGAATAAAAAGATGTTTTCAGACGTTTCTCTCCGTGGAATTGTAAAAGGTGGACGAAACGAGTATAAGACAGCATGTGTAGACTATTTTGTTTACATTTGTGTATAATGAACATGCTGACATGGGAGGTTGCAGTAATTTTACGGTAAATCGTTCGCGCCATTAGGGCAACAAAAAATAAATTTCTTTCTCTCGATTGCTACAGCTTTTCTCCATTAAACCCACCTGGTCAAAGTGCACTTAGAATAAGAAACAATGAATCTACTTCGGAAGTTTGTTTTCCGAAATCCATCAGTAAACAGGTATTGAGACTTTAAGTAAGTGTTTAGCTAGTTGCTAGACATACCACTATATGCTATAAAGAGATGCACCAGATTGATATAACATTCGTGTTACTTGATGTACCTCTCCCAAAACAAACCCGGCTGCTATGCCGCTTATTAGTAAATTGCAACATTTTATTCTGACTCAGAAAATGCATGTCCTCAGATTTTAAAAAGTCGATATGCGGTTCATCAATTGTTTCCAACAATGTGTTCCTTGCTTGGATTGCTAATGTGGTTCTTTATATGCCATTTCCTATACGTTAGCAATTTCTTTCGAAAAGGTGCACGCACATGTAGTAATATTAACTAGATTTTTGGCTGTCTGAAATATTAGTGCGGTTGTAACATGCCGCAATATTTTTTTTACGATCTAAAACGTTTGTCAGTCAAGTTGAAGGAACTGCCAAGCATAACAGCTGAGACTGGCATGCAACCGTATTCATGATCAAGTTTCATTCAAACTTCCTTTGAAATTTGGACACGATGAGCAACAATATTTACAAGAGAAATTGGTTAAGAATTTAAGTTTATCATATTTCAAATGGTCGTTACTCCCGAACTCATTCAGATATAAAATGCTGTAAAAAGTAGTACCTGGAAGAACATAACAGGAAGAGATTGTATTGAGGTTTGCTTCATCTAGTACGGTAACATAAATATAAGATGATTTTAGAATTGTACAATTTCTTGTCTTTTCTTTTGTTTTGTTGTGATTTGTAAGATAATTAAACATAACTTGCAAGCGTTTACACTTAGCTCAATTGATCGTTTGAAACTCACCTTGAATAAATGTTACGCTAAAGGTGCTTTGGTGGGAGGATATCTTCATCAATATACATATACTGAGCAATACGAAATCCGTTAGTGGGTTTCCCAAGTAAAGTAATTCTTTTTTTCTTTTTGTTTGTTTGTTTTTTTTTATTTCTGCATAATACATCTGCTTTGAAAAATATTGCCCGCAAACGATAATGACCGTAAAGTAGTCGAAAGAAGTCTTGAACATTATTCCAATTATTGGTTAGTTTGTGGAATGGATTTGCTACGTTCTTATACTCTTATTAGTGTCGTAATAATCTTGCTAATTAACAAATCAGACTGCAAGTAGCTTCGAGTATTCACCAAATATCGTAAAAATAGCACTACGCGTTGTACGTCATCAAACTGTCCGATTGATCAAAATGTTAAAGGTATTACTTATACCTTGCAGAAAATGTGTTGGACATTTTCAAGACGTTCAAGATTAAAACCGATTATTATGAGATAAATAAATTCATTGTTTCTCCCAGACATGCTGTAAATACTGGCCAGATAACGGATCTTCTGAATTTGGTCACATAACTGTAGACCTCAAAGAAAAGCAAGATTGTGGTTTATATGAATATTTTCTGTTCAACCTAAGCCATGCATATTCACAGGTCAGTATAACAGAGTAATGTGTAATTGAAAATTGAGTTTTCTGCAACTCATAGTCAATAATATCAATGACATCATAATCATCCAGCGATGTGTATAGCGAGTATGATTGCATAACCACTGTCTCCGTGCGCTAATCTTTATGATAAGTAGTTTGTAACTGCAACAGAATTAACAATAGTTTTAAAATTGTTAAACGTCATAACCCAATATATGATTTACCTTTGTAAATTAAATGAAATATGTAGCTCGTAAATGAAACTGGGCTTATCATATATACTTCTTCATTGAAAATAATTGTTCTAGTTAATTTATCCACGAGTTAAGTATGCCAAACATATTACAAAGTTGCTTTATGTGTTTTATACCTGAAATGTACCCTCATGATTGCAGAAAGTCCTTCCTGTCCACCACATGTTGCTTAAGTCATGGGATCATGGCAGCAATGTTGCACCACTGGTTAAAGCGATGGAGAAATTACAAGGAGATTTCAACATGGAAGAACCTACAGTAGTGCACTGCATGTGAGTATGAAACGGCACAACGTACATATATAGGTCAGTACACTAAAATAGGCTAAACCTACCTCTGTCGACAGTGATGTATGTTCACAGTAAAATAATTGCTCGTTTCATGACTATTAAGTAGGCATAATTATAGATATAATTATTTTATTTGCAGCAAACATAAGAAGGTATATATATTCGACAAAATACAATAACTCCCTACTTCCTTGCAATGTTTGAGTGTGTTGTATTCTCGTTGGTAAAACCCCTTGCGTTTATTTTTGATATAGAAAATTGTGAGCATTTGGGTTTACTTCTTCACAGTGTTGTTATTGAAATAGGGATAACGTTTATTGCTTAACAACATGTTTGTCCATATTTCCATAACCAATAGCTTTTAATATCACAGAAGGAACTCCATAAAGCATAATTACGACGTAAATAATTTTCAAAAAGCTGCTCCTTTCCTGGAATCACATTAATATCCTCACATAGCAGGATAACATATCAGCCGATACTATGAGTGTTAGCAAAATTGTATATTGATGTTACAGAAACTGTTTTCTTTAAAGATTTCAGAGAATACGTAATAAAAAATTGCTTCCCAAAGGCTTATTTCTTTAAATTACCAGTGAGCCCTAATAGTTCAACTTTAAAACATCAAAACGTGCAGTTACTTGGAGGATAAAGTTTCCATCTAAATTAATCATCTCTTATAGTCCATGGTTAGTGAATTCCAGATCAATGGTTATTTTTTTGTCATATGTTACTTCAAGACAATTTAAAGTAATGTGGGTTTGTCACCATACGTAGATGGATCACGGCAGTTAACAAGTATTGCAAAACTACTATACTGTTGCAGTACAAGTTCCCTCTTAGAACGTATAAACGTCTTTCAAATGCAAGCCCATGCTAACTACACGGGCTCATCCAAATATTTGATTTTTGTGAAGTGAAATTCCCTCTGAGATTGCCCACTGAAGATCACGAGTCACTTGAGAAGGATATGATCATAGTGTATTGAAAATAACACACTTTTATGAAAAGTTACTCAGAATAGAGCCTGTGCCCGAACACCAAACACTCACATACCCAGTCCCGTCACATCGAGACTGCAATCGTATATACGTCATATGATTATCACGAGTCTCTTGGAAAAAGGAATAATTAATACATATGATCTTAACCAAAAAGCGCCCAGTCAAGCAAGTGCACACAAATATATACAAGGTAATTATAAGATCTTCTGAATGCGCTTCGCTTAAAGACTCCTCCAGTCCACTTAATGAATTGTTAATTTAACTTGTATTCAACATAATGAGGCAAAATTTAATGAATACACAATTTATCATTTACAAATTAACTTACATTCATAAAGATCGACAGTTCAGAAGCTATAGATAGCGACCCAATGGTTCGGTTGCGAAGACTTTTCGATGGATGGCGAGATAGTTTCATAACCTTTCGAGGAATTTTATATTTTGTTTAGCAGTCTAGGCTATAACGATCGCTGTGCAAAACTTATAAAGTAAACTACACTGCGCACGATAGTTATCGAGTCTCCGTTCGTACTAAATGTAACCTGTGTACCACTATTGTATTGCCGCGTCTTCAAGCCAAAGTCGACGATTTTCTGACAATTAAGAAGTAGATTAAACTATTCCTTTATCAACAATATTATAATGTTATCTTAATAACATTTATTAGATAGGGAAGGGGAGACCAGGCGGTGATGATGGATGGGTCGGGCAGAATGTGAAATATGTTGGCTGGGCCGTGGTCTAAAGGTTGCGGACCACTGATACAGACGATCCTTTTCAAAGCTGTTTAACAGTCATGTGTATCAACCATGATCTATAGCGTAACTTCAATACATTATGACAGCATCTACATTTCCAGTGATGCAGATTCTTCCGTTCCACAAAAAGAAAAGTTATAGATGTAAATGAAACGGAAAACAGATGTTTTCTATTATTCATTGTCTTTTATATATTTATAGTATATATAAAAAGCCGTTTTTCATGAATTACCCTTCCTTCACTATCGAATGAAACTGCGGCGTTCCCCCTGGTTAAACGAAAAGAAATGTAGCTTCTGACTGGCGCCCTGACAGAAAAATGGCTATATAGGGATCGCCACCAGCTATAGGGGTTGGATAACTCAGTTGGTATATCACTGAGCTTGTGACCCAGGTCAAAGGTTCGAACCCGTTGTGGCCATAAATGTCTTTGCTATTTTCCAAAAAAATATAACTCTTGGTCTGGCCAGAATAATGTTTTTCTTTGCCTTCTTTATAATAACACTTCCTCCCAATAGTTGGCTATATTTGGAGAAAAGTCTATGAATTATTGAATTTGTCAAAGAACCAAATGTATCCTCAACCCAAACGATGACGTAATTGAGAAATAAATAGTATGCCGTACAGTGTTCTAGTTTACATTTACGATATACTGTACTCTTCTGCATGTAACTTTTTATTAATTCTTTTTCTAAGAACTGTTCTTGATCTTCTGCCTCTCCGTGCAAACACATCTTCCCACAAAACCCCATACAAAAGAAAAATGCATTCCAAGCACACAACAATTTCAGGGTACTCTTTCCGGTGAAAGTCTATAGAATATCTATTGGATACAGAACGATGCCATAGTATTACCCATCAAGATCGGAATTGTTATAGGCATCATAATGTGCTTCGAAGTTTCTACGAATATAACTGCGAACGTATATACATTAAGGTACTTTACACACTCACCATTTCCTTTGAAATCATTCTACAGAAATGGTGCTGGTCGGACTGGAATCTTCCTAGCAGTAAAGTCCGAAATGGAAAGGATGAGGATGGAAAACAAAGTTGATTTATTCAACACAGTTCGACAGCTGAGAGGGAGCAACCATAGCATGGTTCTTTCAAAGGTTGGTTTATGTGTTGCTCATAGCAATGTATTCCATCATACTGAATACACTGGCTTTAATTCGAGTACGGATACTCGTTGGTAAATATGGAACGGAATATCCTTTCTGTTCTGTTATGACTCAACCAACTTTTCTTTCAAGGTTATTCCCTACCACTTGTCATATGCGTTACAGTTAGAATAGCGGTTAGAATGTCCTCCACAAACCTACCCCGTTCATCCCTTACCGGAAACGGGATCCCCTTCACATATCATCAAATTGCGGATATGAAGTGTTATTGATGGGGGTATTTTGTGATGGTACCTTTTTCAGTTTGAAAATTGAACAAAATGTGATTTTTTAGCAAATGTCGTTTAGAATGACTACACTGATGAACATGGGTGCCGGTCCCTGGTGCAGATGAGGGTACAAAAAGTACAAGCCTGCCTCGTAACACATTTAACACTCGTAGAATGAAAAGGCTTAGTGAAAGCCCGGTCCACCTACGATCATCACTGGAATATAGTCTAAATTTCCTGTCTTTGTGATTCACTTAGCTAAACTACTTTGCAGTAACATGATCTGATGCAAACTTTTCAAATATATCTAAAAATTTATTTTGATTAAAATTTCCTTTAATTTGCAAACTGTTTGGATGTTCTATACCAATGTAGTGTTAAAGCATACATAACAAGCAAAGTGAAACGCAGTTGTAACTTTATAATACTATGCAGTTCATATACAGTATCCTCATTTTGTTCACAGGATGATTACGGTCTTTGTCACCACCTTCTCAAGGAAGATAATCCACAAGAACCAGAATATGCCAACATATAGAAAAGAACACAGAGATGTAGGTTTTAGAAAGCTGTAAAATAATACGCAGTTCACTTATAATACGCAGTAACATTTTGTATTACTTAATACTCCATTCATTGAAAGGTATTAGCAATATTTGCATTACATAACTGTAAATTTCTCTGCTTTGTAGCAAATGATACGAAGGGTATGTATGTTAAGAACGAAACTTGATGATGTGAAATGACAAAGATAGATGAAACGTGTATGTATAACACAATAATTATATACTCTTTGTATAAATGTAATTTAGTACAGGGCCGTTGCCTTGGTAAAATCTCTAGCGGGCAGCTAACAAACATCGAGAAACATCATGTATCGTTCAAATGTAACATAGTGATGCTTATCATGTGCATTTATACCAGGCCCTTAAAAAAAGGGGGCGGGGGGAATAATATTCTAGAAAAAAGTTGGGTTGGGCATGATTGATGGAGCCAAGATTTTGCAACCATTCACAGCACTTTGAAATTGGTTGGAGCTATATGTAATTTTTGGTGTTTTCCTTTTTCTTTCCGAACTTATTTTTGGATCTTATTTTGATCATATACACACTTTCAAACACTCTGCATTTTTTTATGTAATGATATGTAATGATACAAACTTGGCAAATTGGATCAATCTTTTGAACAGTTCTTTAGCAATAATTGTTTTGGTGTATTTTTTGTAACCAGTTTGGAACTCATTTACAATGAAAGTGATTCCATACGGCATGGTTTTTTTCTTTTTTTGCGGCTTTCATGTCCATTAACATATTCATTCATTTGAGAATATTACATTTTGCTTTACAATAAATTGTTTCCTGTTTCCACTGTCCAGGGGTAAGAAATCATCTCTATAATATCTTTAATAAGTTCTAAGAGCTTTTTTCCTCTGTAGTAGAAGGTCATGAGTGGGGTGTCCATTCTGTTATTTGATCCCTGTATTAGATCTCACAGAAAGCAAGTGGATAGGGGGGGGGGGGGGAGTAGGAATGCACCTCATTTGAGATTGAGAAATTTGTTAGGAGCTGAGGATAAATGGTTTGATGAGTGTGAGATCTGTTAAATGTGATGAGATGAGCCAACACCATGGATAAATCCCGCAAGGAAAAAAAAAAAATCTGACTTTTTAGGCGAAAAAGAAAAATAATCTCAGAAGAAGAAAAAGGGTTACCTTTATCTAGAGATAAAAATTGACGTCAACGGTAGAAACTTGAGATGATTTTATCGATGTTGATGGAGAGAAAATGAAAATTGATATGCACAAGAAGAAAAAAAAGGAACATGGATTTGCCTGGTAATAGTGGATTTTGTCTTTATACACCTTTTTTTTGATACATGGATAATCTTGCCATGATGGAATTAAACCTGTGGAGTAGGAAGCCAGGCAGATGAAAATCAAAGCATTAACCTTATTAATAAGGTAAATATACCTAGTGTGAAGATTCCTTGTCTCATTCCTGGTTTGTTCATTACTACCATCTCATACTGAGCCCGGAATTTCAATGGCCTTTTTCTTCTCCTGTTTTTGCTATCTCTGAGGTTTTACCATAAGGAGTGTTGGGTGTGACATGCTTTATCTAAACATGACAAAGTGCTAAAGGTTAATAGCAGCTATTCTACTTTTGTCTTGTCTAAAATAAAGAATATTTCAGCAAGAACACTTCTAATTGATTGCACCAGTCACAAACATTGATACGGAGGATCTGGGTGAGAACAGGACAAGGATAAGGAGTGAGGGATACACTAGCAAGATATTTTGAAGAAGCGACTACTACGAATGGAATCAATTCGTAAGTAAACAAGGATATTAGCAAGAGAAGTGTTCTAACAACAGTCAGTGACAGAAGCTTTAAGAGAACCACAGGTAGGAAAAACAAAACCAAATCAAAAATACAAGTAGCAAGAGAGAAAATAGTTTGCAGGAAACTTGTACCACACACCACCCCATTGTTAAACTTTAAGCTCTATTTCTAAGCACTCCAGTCTGTAATATTGAGAACCCCCAAAAATGAGAAATATTAGTTAGATATTATGCCTACAACATTTGTGTCCCTACACCATCCCCATCTCACCACCCATTTCTTTGCTAAAAGTGTCTACTCTCCTCCACATAATTATATTTCTGTTTTCTTCCTTTTGTTTTGTTTCAATCAAGTAGCAGAGCTGTATTGCACTGAATTTCACAGAAAACAATAGGCTTCTTGTACTCAATAAGACAGATCCACTTACCAAGTATGAAGTTAATCCACCATTAACATTTTGAGTTACCATGTTTAACAAGCAAGTATCCCAAATGCATAAGTATATTGTCCAGAAGGTAAGGAGTTACCAATGGTCGCATAGATTCCTTTTCACTCCAGCAAGGAATCAAAAACAAGTAAAGTATCTGACACAATTCCAAACCACCTTTATGATGTGGATGTAGGATCTTGCTGAATGAAGTTTCATGTGGTCACCGAAATGAAGATAAAAACAAGGAATTCACCCATGTAACTGATGAATACAAATTTTAAACCACCGTCTGGAATGATCTACTTTTTGGAGGCGAAGGGTGGGTGCGGGAGTAGGTCATTCTGCACACAGTGTGTCCATGCCATACTCTAGAGTGTTTGCCGCTTCAAGTGATAAGCATCTTCCACCATTGCATAAAGAGAAGGCTAACGATCAGCATTGTCAAAGCAGCTTTTGGTGTTGATTTGGTGTAAATTTGGTGTTGATTTGGTGTTGAAAAATATCCAATCCAAATTAAAAATTTCAACTTTTTGAGTTTGAGTGATCTATTGAGAAAATCCTAGACAACAGTGTCTAATTTTCTTCAGTTGCACTCCTAAAATGCGGGATAACACTCCTCCACAGGGGTTACAGTAGACCTGGCAAAATGTTAGGTGACCAAACACTAATAGCTGCTCTAAGGAACTAAAACTAGAAACAATTCAGAATAAACTAGCTAGGAATGACACCTCAATAATCAAAGGGAAATGGGTAACATTCTATTCATGAAAAAAAAGAAAAAAAAAAAGGAAAGGTTTGAAGGAAAAATATAAGAAGAAATGAAAATTATATATTTTGAACTTACACCTGACACTGATCTCAGAATCTGCAGAGTCGTTGCCCATATTATTCATAGCATGGCATTCAAAGGTGCCCCCATCCTCATAGGAGAGATTAGTGACAGTAAGATTACTTCGGGTGCCTCTGTAATCCTTGTTGGCGTCTACTAACTCCTCCGTTGTGATCACTATGCGGGCTCCATCGTCCACAAGCTAATGAGCAAGAAACAATAAGTTATAATCTAAACATACACAAAAAGATCAAAGGAAAAAAAAACCTTTTTCCACACAACTTTTAGTAGTTTAATAAAATATTTTAAAAATTATTATTTATATGCTTCATCGTCTCCTTAATCCCTTCGATCACACTGAAAACAGGGCTTGAAAAAATGCACCATCTCCACCTTAGGCCCCCCTTTACCCTTACCTCCTCAATTTATTTAGGCCATTCTATTTTCTTATTTTATATTCCATATTCTTCAGCCATCCATTAGTCACTCTACTTGGAATTTCCCCACTATCCTAGTCTTCCCCCCTCCCCCTTGCCCACATCCATTTTTTCCTGCCACATATAACAGTGTCTGTAGAACAAATGGGTCCCCTATTTGTACAAAACAAGAGAAAGGTTAATTGTGTGTTAACTGCAACACCCTGTAAATCTCACTCTGGGTACAAATCCGCAATAAACGCCTCATATTTTCTCAATTTCTCTTGTGTGTTCACTTGATGGACATGGTTACGGACAGACTTTTCAAATCTTGAAAGTCGAAAGGACCAAATTTTCTTTTTAGACTGATCAAAGACAGACGGATCAAAATATCATACAACCTCACAAGCTGAGTTACCTAAAATTTTGTCTGGAACAACAACAACAACACTAATTAAAACATCTCAAATAATCATAACAAACATTACATTCTTCATGTTTCATATGACCTGGCAAATTTCATGAACTGCTGTAGGATGTTATCTAGGAAACAGCCAGTATTTATGTATCTCATCGTGCAATATTTCTATACCTTTGCCCCCATTTTACGCCACTCTATCATCGGAGTTGGTGACCCGAATGCTTCACACTGCAAATTGAGATCATCCTCCTCCGATACAACATCCGTCGCTGCCGGGCTCTTGGAAATCTTTGCTGGGATAGCTGTGAATGAAGTTGCAAGACCATTAGTCACACACGATGCCACTGTAGAGATACAGTTACCATTTGTTGGACAAGAAATAAAAATAAATACAAAGATTAACACAAAAATAAATACATAAGTAGCAAGACCGTCACCGTCAGTCACACATCAAACTGGTGTAGAGATACAGTCACCATTTGTTGGACAAGAAAAAAATACAAATAAATACAAAGATAAATACATAAGTAGCAAGACCATTTGTTGGACAAGAAATACAAATAAATACAAAGATTAGCATAAAAATAAATACATAAGTAGTGTTTGCATACATCTGGAATGTGAAGCAGCTAAAACAGCCCTTCCTCCCAACTACTAGAACATTAAACCCCCCTTTCATTTCCCTCAGTGCCCCCCCCCCCCCACAACCCCCAGTTCTTGAAATGATTTGAAAGAAAACTTTGTATAAAAGCATTGTCCCCATGCACAGCTCCTTATCCACCCCCCC
>JAAAKB020049797.1:0-14114 GCA_010014835.2 Apostichopus leukothele
GATGTCTTAATAAAATATTTTAGGCCCACGACCCAGGAGCTTTCATGGATGGAGCTCTAACCACACCAGACTCACAACTCTCGGCATTGATCTGCTCAGAATTTGCATGAAAGCTAGCTTGTTCTATGGACACGTCCGCAAGCTCTGTAAACTGTCGATAGATTTTCCGAAATCTGGAAATATCCCGGCACCCGACGAAAGAATTTCCACTTTTTTGGTAGTGTCGCGTAGTATGTGGACTTGTCAGTGTAGATGCATAAATTACATAATGGTTTAATCTGGACCGAGGTGTGAAACAATCTCATGTTCACAAGGATGGAGACATGCTGCTGCTCAAGAGAACCGACTTTTCTTGAATGCGAGCAAGAACCTTGAACAGAACACCTACTGAATGACTTACTCGCATTATCATAAAGACCAAAGGTGTAATGATTAGCTTCATGTAATTGGATATTTCTCAATCTAGTTAAAGAGATTTCAGTGGGTACAGCATTTTGGCTGCTTCAAGGCTTAATCAAGTGCAGAATACTTTGAGTCCTACGAATATATTTATAATGAAATCTTAGCCAAATTTCATCAAATTTACTTTGTGTCTCTCTTACCTGTCTCCTCACAACCTTATTATTATCACTCTACCGTGGCTAGAGTGAACTGGTGACCTTCTTAACACTACGACCTCTATGACCGGCTACTTCCCATCCAAATTTGAATGGACTAAAGTTACAGATTTTTTGTTTGTATGTTACCTTTCTTATAAGGACTGGTAGGTTAACCTTGCTTACATGTCTCCTCACAACATCTGCACACATGTTCTACCGTGTCTAGAGTGACCCGGGAACCTTTGACACTGACCTCCCCATGTTGACTGGATATCCTACCTACCTACCTCCTTCTCATTCTACCACCCAGCGTGTTTAGTTATATACTCTATGTAGCTGTAAAGACTACATAAACTGTATGTAGCTGTATAGACCAGTATGTTTAGTTCTTGTGTACTCTAGCCCTGTAAAGACCTTTGTGTGTCTGGGTACACGTGTATCTTGGTCAAACTGCGGCCAGTGCAAGGTATCATGATGCTGTAAGCCATACGCTTACTTGATGTAATATTACTGCACATAGTTATCAATATACACAGTAGTATCCCCTACATCTTTAATACAGTATTAAATTGGGATTAACATGCCCTAACTATAAAAGTACAATCTTTCAGGGTCCATATTGGAAAAAGCTAGTTGTAAATTGGCTGGTTGGCAATTTTTCATTCCATTTGTCAGGTGCATTAGGCTGGTACTTTTACAGGGCTCAGTTGTCATGGTAATAAAACTGATTTTGATCAGTTGTACATGAAGCACACCTGATTGAGAGGAGTTTATAGCATTGTGGAAATACAGACATTTGGTATCAGTGATACTATCTCCTCAGAGCTGGTAGGAACTTGCAAGCTCTCAAAATATTTTTGTAAAAATCGCCCGCAACAAACAGGACAAAAAGATGGGAAAGAAAAGAAAATGGAAACTGATAACACTGCGCTCCACGTTTTGTAGACTTCATGAAAAGTTGAAAACATGTGTAAAGTATTCACAATAGACTATTATGTAAAGGCCTACAGGCTGGGGCTGTATTCATGTACTAATTGTATACATGTACAGCACACGTACCTGAATAATGAACTGTCCACTTGCATGCCTACCCTGCTGTTACCCTGATAGGGGGAAATTCCTAAATTTGTTCCTTTCGCTGACTGAGAGCAAAAAAGGACTGGTATTAAAATAAAATGGACTGGAAAGTTTGATTTATGTATCAAAAAAATCATGATATAAATTTATAAGGATAAAAATAAGATTTGAAGACTTTCTGTTTAGTAGATCTGAAAGGAAAGAGAAATATCTGTTATGTTGCTCTTGTCAGTTTTTGATCTACGTATCTCTTGTTTGCTGTTATTGTTTATGGTTTACTTTTATAGTTATTATTGATTCCTTACCTGTCTCCCCTGGACATTTGCCCTCTAATTTACATAAGTCCTGCAGCATGCAGATATTGGTAGCAATGGCGACATATCGGTAACATTGGTAACATATATTGGTAGCACCGCACACCCCTATTGACCCACTCTGGTCACTTCCCCAGCCTGTAGGCCTTTACATAATAGTCTATTGTGAATACTTTACACGTTTTCAACTTTTCATGAAGTCATCTACTCAATTTGAAGACAAGTCAATTTAAGTGGACTTTTTCATCTCCATGAGCAGGTTCATTTCTTATTGTTGACAGTGTCTGTCTGTCACTGAGAGTAATTTGTCTAAAAGGACGAGGAAAAGAGAAAATAACACATTTTAATGTTGATCTCAGTGAGATGACATGGAAGTAAAGCTATCATTCGTTTCCATCAAACTAGTGAGATGAATCTAGATGGGTAGTGTCATAAATGCACATTCACTTCACACTATCGAAGGTAGGCAATACCTTCAAAGAGTTAATATCGTAAAATATTCTCCCAAAGGTGTGACAAGAAGGAAGCCACTCAACAGGAAGGCGACAAAAGTTCGTGATGACAACCTGTTAGAATAATTTAAGACTTGTCCATGTGTTTGTTGACAGATGGGGCTTGCGTTAGACATGAAAAAAAAAGAACCAAACGATGAAAGAGCAACTGTACTTGTGGGAGCACGCAAAATAATAAAATTGCTGATGTCACATGTGCACATGGAAGGTCACCTAAATAGTTTCGGAGTCGTCGAAGTCATCATTCATTTTGGTTTTTTCACAGTGGAAATTTACCTACAATTTTTCATTAAAATTTGAAACAGTTGTGGTAGGTTGAAATTAGTATGCATAATGTACTGTACGGTACATCGCAGGATTTGGTGTACAAGAAAATGTACATCAGACCTCCTATCTTGATTGCTGTAAATTTGACCGACACTCCAAATAATTTCCTAGAAGCCTAGAGCAGCGCTATGGTTGCTAGACATCTGAGAGAGGGGCTTCATTTCCTAAAGTATTTCAGCAATCATCACTTCAGGTACCAGTGGAAAATGCATGGTGAAGAAGACTTGAGAGTGGTCACTATAGTAACAAGTACACTTGAAGCACAGTGAAAGTATTCTGTTACATAAACAGCTACACATAATAAGAGGTGCAGTCAAAGGAGCGGTCTGAGCTCGGGCGTCACTTCCTCTTCTGCTGCAATTTTGCTAAAGCTAAAGATGAATTACTCAAGGTGAAGATTGCAATTGATGGGACTAAGACATGGAAAACAAATAATTTAAAAGGATTCGTAAAGTGCTTCAGGTGGCCACCGGGTGAAGAAAATGCCTGTTGAAGGTGTATGGTACCCAAAGACGATCACCCAAGTGTAAAGCAATTAAAGAAACTCCAGGATGACAGGTCTGCGAAAATCAGATGGCATATCTTCTGAACGGTCGATTCGGAACCTGGGAGAGTTAGTGGGCCCTGCCCCAGATGCGAGGGCGCCTTGCTTAAACATTCCGTTCATATAGTTTAGGTAGATCTATAGGAAAGTTTCTATGTAAAGTTGGAGACGGGTTAGTATTATAGCTCTATTTTGGGGGACTTTGTCACCAACTTAATATCATTTACAAAGTTTATCTACTGTAGATAATCAGTTCCGATAGATTCTTAAATATTCTTTGATCCAGGCCAGGCGCCGTATGGTAATTGGTTTTACTGACATGCAAAAGGCATTAGTGTAGAAATTAATCAAAATGGTATAAACAATCTTTCGTCATCGCTTGAAGTGAAGCTTAACCCCCCTCGGTGAAAGGGACTGCTTAATTCTGAGATTTGTGTCCAAAAAGTGATTCTATTGAAAAATGACCAAAATGTACACAAAATGGTACTTTACATTTCATCCCAGAAAGCTGCTTATAAAGTTTCTTTAAGTTGAATTTATAAGTTGAAGTCAGAACATGATAACCCAGAGCATTTTGTGGCGTTACTATTTTTCACAGTGCGTGGTGAGTTTTACGGACTAACTTCATTCTGATTTGGTAAGTCTGTAGACATGAGAGTTATCCTGTTTGAATTAGCGGTAATGTACAGTAGGACGCTAAATTAATGTTTTTCACCAAAGGAATGGCTTTTGGTGACTGACAAAGCTTTATTGGGTCACCTCAAAACACAATACACAGGGGACTGTACTTTTCCCTCATCTATTTCTTATCAACTCAAACAATCTGTAGGTACAGTAGCTGTTCAAGTTTCATAGTTGGGTAATCACATGTTTTGTCTATTGTCGCTAATTTTTAATTGAACCACAGCCTATAAAGACAATTTCTCCTGAATATGTTAATTCTGATTTTTTGTTTTTGTGTGTGTGTGTTACACATGGTAGTGTCTTGCACATTAGCAACTAATAGCACTATATAGCTCCAATTGTATACAATTGCTGCACTTTTAAACAGCTGTTTGTATTGATTTTTGGCGTTTCCTTCTTGCTCGTATTTCATGAAAAAAGAAATCCCATATATATAACAAAGTGCATAATCAGCTATTTAACTAGTCAACCTTTGTTTCCAATAAGGAAGTGAAATTGTTATTTTTTGTTTTGAAGTTTGCCAAGTTGCTTATAATTTACATGCATACATATGATGGATAAACTCTCTTGAAAATGAAACTGCCTTGGCAATGACATATATTGAAAATGGATTCAACTTCATCATTACAAGATCATCAATCATTCTTCCATCAGGAATAGTGCATGTACAAATTTAAATAATTTTATACTGCCTTATGCTAGTGTTACCTGTCTTCTCTCTTCAAACCCACTTTGGTTATCTGCATAATCCAATACATTAATCGTTAACAATGGATGAGCTGCCCTAGGGTAACCCCTGCAGTACTTCTGGGCCATGACCCACTTATGTCTGCTCTTTCCTTCAACATAAATTACTACTTCTGAAGTTCACATCTGGACCAGGTATGTGGCTTGAATTGAGTCATAGGTATCTGCCTCTAATACATACTTTTGTGATCTGCATGTAAGATTTGTGTTTTTCTAGGTCATACTGAGTGATACTGTACCCCTCAATTCCCACTTTCCCCATGAGAAGGATCTCAAATATACACAACATGAATGTTCTGTCATGGGACAAACCATGTAAAGAGTTAATGGGTAACATTAATACCGTCGTTGACAGACCATGAAGAAGATGTTCACAACAGACCTTGACATTCAGATTAACTCAACTTGCTCTTGGTGACCTTCTGCTCTGCGATTCCATGAGATGCAAATTATTTACCTGTGATGAAAAAGAAAAACAATCCTACATCTGGTATGGGAAGTGTTGCAGAAGATGATTGTTATATGTGCCCCTGGGGAATGAGCAATTGAACTGGTCGGAATGCCTCATTGTGTGGGAAGGTGGACTCTGACGTACAGTATCAAGTATTCCTGGATACTGCAGAAATGGTTAACAGCTCTTGCAAACACATAGTACATCAGGGTGGTAGATTTCGATGAACCAATATAAACCACTTTTCAATACCTTAAAGTGTGACAAAGTAAGAACTGGTTGTTCTAGGGACAACTAGAGAAGAGAATCCTTAATAGTTTGCCCCGGCATATAAACAAATGTGTAACATTTTGTTGTGCACACAACCCATTAACACCACCCTACTCCCAGGGCAGCCTCTACCTGTACACTTTCTTCAGTTTAAACCATTTTCAGGATTTGGGACCAGTTATTTAAAGATCTCTCCAAATTGTCACAGGGTATTGTTTTTAAATAAAATTCAGAGTTCTGAGGAATAAGTTCAGGTGGCAGACTTTAAAATTGATTTCCCAAATGTCTGTCATTCATTTCTATCATTGACTCCTGTGGTAAAAAAAAAAGAGGAAAAAATGAAAAAAAAAAATGTAAATGCAATTCAGAACTTTAAAAAATGTTCCACCTGTGATTGAGGTGGGTTCAGTCTGTTAAGACTTGTTTCAAGATTTCCCTTAAGGTCTATTTTGGTCCCCATTTCTTCCTTTAGCAATAAAAACTTGACTGAAATATGCTTTACGGTGAAGCCATATGGCTCCCATAAATCATGCAACAGAGTAGTACCCTGGACAGCTCTCTGATATTAAAAACAGCTCCTTTCTATTCTGATAAAATATTTAGGTTGCTATCATAAATTGTAAAATACTTCCCTGAGAGCTATATAGTACATTTGACTTCAGTTCAGTTTCATTTTTCAAGTCAAGTACTTCATACCTAACAGCCTGGCCATTATCTTTGGAAATAATTTGTGTTTAAGTTTCCATTAATATGTTACTGGTTGACTTTCCATTAGGCTGATGGTGTGTGTAATTTTTAATGTACAAGGAAGATTGAAAAGTGAAAAACAATTAAAGCAAAAACAAGAAACTTAGCAAAAAAAACCAAACAACAAGGAAGTTTTCTAAGACCTTGTTGATAAATGCATAGAAATGCTTGTTAATGTTTCCATGGTAACCATTTCAATATATTGCAAAAATCCTTTTCTCTTAATTGTTAAAATGACAGTGCTAGCGTTCATCACTTAATTGTCTGGACACACTGAGAGCTTCGGTATATTCATACCTCTTTAGAAGTCACAGAGTCGGCCAGCCAGCTTCCATTAATTGTCATTTGAGATCTTTGGCACATGAACATGCAGATCATTGACATCAACCAGACACCCACACATTATCATCTAATGGAGATGACCCACAAATATTCTTAAGCTGAAGCATTAAAGGAGAGCATTGAATTGAGTCTCTGTTAGGTTATCTTCTGTCTGCACATTGAAATCCAATGACTGTCAATAAATCTCCATCAGTGAAGTCAACGTTTTCATTGCAGTTTTAGAACTACTTCAAGGCTTTTTTCCTTTAAAAATTATAAAAATATAATTTTTTGTAAAAATTTATAAAAAATAAAAATATAAAATAAAAATATAATATATAATATAAATATTGTAAAAATATAATTTTAAACCTGTAAAACTATAATTTCAAATTTATTCTGCTAATTTCTTAAGCTTTAAGATTTTCATTGGGGTTGTAACTTAAACTTAGTAAGTAATGGTTGGCAAACGCTAATTTCAGTCTGTATTATGTATTCTTCTGTTTTAAAAGTTTCTTCAATGAAAAAGGCCGAAACTTTTACTTCCATCAACGGATGCTACCTTTATGTGATATATTTTGGTCATATTGTGAACAGACTAGCAAATTAATCGTTAAAAATAAATTTCAAAAATTCAGAGCTCAACAACCGCCTTAAGTAATATTAGTCCCGTGAACTTACTGGTAAATACTTAAGCTGTTCTTGATTAAGAATTCTCCCAGAGCTGTAAGATGATATTCTCTGTATCATATTTCTG
This sequence comes from Apostichopus leukothele, assembly GCA_010014835.2. NCBI lineage: Eukaryota > Metazoa > Echinodermata > Holothuroidea > Aspidochirotida > Stichopodidae > Apostichopus > Apostichopus leukothele. The sequence goes on from JAAAKB020049797.1 coordinate 7,351, forward strand.
TAAACATCCAAGAACAAAAGAAATAAAAATATATATAGAACTTAGGAGAGACCTTGGAGAATGGCTGATCGCAATTACAAATTGAAATATAAAGCTTTATGGCCTGGGAGCCTGTCAGAGTTTTAAGAGCTCTTGTTTGTTTGTCAAAGTTTACAAAGATCGGTCCCTTGTTATATGACTGATGAATGTATGCTGTATGCAGAGACATCTGGATTGTACTGGGTAAGATACTTGTACACAATTTATATCGGTCAAATGTCGTAGAGAATCAAAGTCTAAATATTATTATTAGGTAATAAAAATAAATACATTTTCGGTAAAAAAAAAATTAAACAAATATTGGAAGTTGTTTTATGTGTCAGTTGTATATTGGCATATGTCTTATTGGAACCTGGATGTAACCATGGTTACAACCTGCTTGTTCCTATGTACAGTAGGTCAGGGAATAACATATCCAGTATCCCATTGCAGAATGCTATACAGAATGGTCAAGTTGCTATATACAAGTGTATCAGGTGTACAGTATAGCAGTTTTCTACACAGGAGCTAGCTTCCCTGTGTTTTTTGTCTCTTTTTTTTCTTCCTGGCTTACTTTCTTTCTTTTTTTTCTAATGTTTAGATGTACTTTGAGATATAATTGCAATTATTACTATCTGATTACAAACCCAGACCGCCTGAAACTTACGGTACGTGTTGTGGTAGGAGAGGAGCTGCGAAGAGAATTAACGCTCCCTCTATTCTCAGTACGGATCAATCAATATATTCAAAGCTTTCATACAGCCACTAAGAGCAGACTTTATATTGAAAATATGTCAGATTTACGTCCAAGTGGATGATGATTGTACCGTACAGAGGCCCTTGGAGAATACATTGCTCAGTGTACAGTGCCCAGTACAGTACTGTGCTGTACTGTACTGTTGAATGTGTTAATACAGATCTGTATGGAAGCCATTAACTTTAAATAGTACTAGCACCATTTTGGTTTGGGATAGATGCTCTAAGCTTAGATATAATGCTACATACAAGTCCTCTCCATATAATGCTACATATACAAGTCTTCTCCACGCAAAATAAAAAATTTGAGAATTTTTACGACACTACAAATGTGGTTTTATCCCCCTGGATAAATGAAGAGCCTTCTGAAAGCAGCTATGCTCTGATCAATGACGTCTGTTACGCTTCATAAATCTAAATCTGGGGTTACAAGTACTGTACAAGTATCGATGTTTGCAATGGATACGGAAAATGACAACAGTACAGTTGTATGAAAGTTTGAGATTATGAGTAAAAGGTACAAATTTACTCACAAAGTAGTGTTTCTTGTTTGTTTTTTTGTAACAGTATAATCATCGGAAAAACGGGAAGTTTATATTTTCTGAATGAAATAGCATGCATTCAACGTAATAACAATATTAATAATTACTGGCATCTGAATGGTTCCAAAATTTACATAATTTACTCTTTGTATTAATGTGTTATTCCTGAACTCTGACCAGCTGTGGCTTCTCAACATACTGTGGATACATACATGTAATGTATGCATACTGATCTACTGTACATCGCATATCAAATCGGTACCATTTTAGCACTTAGCGCACTTTTGACCTTTCTATGAAATCTTGCAGTATATTATTTGTTTCCATATATATGACTGTGGCAGTATAATCGCTATAAATCGGTTTACACGGTAATATAAATGTACATAAGTTGCAGTACATCGGTTCCCGCTGTGTCACGGAATGCATTAGTGCTATTAAATTGACGTTGTCGAGGGGTCAAGTAGATATTCTCATCCCAGCTAAAATTAGGATCAGGTATTGAAATTCAACCGCAAGCAAGAGAGAGGTGGAGAGAGCAAGCATCTCTTTTATAGCTGAAGAATGAACAGATGCTATAGGGTTTAATAGTTAAAGGAGCCTTGATTTCAGAATAGTGATTTCCAATGGAAAGTGATGTTTAGATAGAAAAACATGATATTAAGTAGGATACACTTATCAAAATGTAGCTCCCCCCCCCCTCCAAAAAAATAAAAATTAAAAATTAAAAAAAAAAAAAAATTCTTTCCCCTCACTAAAATGGCCTGATGTCACAATATTTGCACGAGTTCGCTCACTGCACCTGCTGTGTGTGTCTCCACATGTATTTGACTTTTCTCACTCTCCACTTTATTTTTTATACCGCCATCTAACTGGTATTTAAATTATTTGTAGTACCCAGGAATGACCCTTTAAAGAAACTCTGCAGGTTACCAGTAATTTGATGACATAGTCCAAGATTGCATTGTGAATTATATTCATCTGTTATCAGACCTGACCTGCACATGTTTAGTTACTTCACAAGACCATATATAATCAACATTCTTTACTTATACGTAAGCCCAATCGTTTTCCTGTCTGCTATTAAAAAATCATGATTAAGACTGAAACTTATGACGTCATTTTCCCTTCAATATCTTCAAGATACTGGTAGGAGTCTCCTAAAAGTAACTAGTTTGTTTCAGATCACTCATTAGAGATCACTTTATAGCAATCGTGTCGCTTTTATATATGGATGCCTTACCGCAAAGAATTTCATAGCATGGACACATTTGGGATGTGGCACTCTTATGGCTTGATGTTGTTATGAAGTTACATGAAATTAAAAAGTACAGCACATATATGCCCAATAACTTTAATCAAAACTTCCTTTTGTTGTTTAATTCAAATTTTAGATTTAACGCTGAAAATTTGTTAAGTTCTTAATTTTAGAAACCTTGGGGCGTTTTGACCCCCACCCCCCCCCCCCCCCCCACTGTATATCCACACACCTTTACACCAAACATTAAGTAACTTATGGTCATTTTGACTCCTCCCCCTACTGTATATTCATACTGTACACCTTTAACACCGAACTGTAAGTAACCTATGGTCAGTTTGTCCCCCCCCCCCCAATGTATATTCACACACCTTTAACACCCAACAGAATAAGCTAGCTCTAATGAATGAATGCAACATATTGAAATATGACAGGTTGGCTAAACCTTTTATGCCTGCATCACTTCTGAAGGTTATTACCATTCATAAATTATTTTACTACCTCTACCATTTAGAACAGATCCCATAAACCACATTCTAGACAGCTTGTTTATGGAAGTTGTACCGTAGCACTAGTGGGGCTGAGTGCCACTCTGTTGCCTCTAGATGGGAAGTAATGACTCTCTTTTAAGCAGATCTGAACCAGTTAATATCATGTCTTATTTACCCTTGCTTATAACAACTGGTAACTTACTGTACTTCAATGCTTTACTTGGCTTCCTGACTTACATTACCTGTCTCACCACAACAACTGCATCCTCTGTCGCTTCTGGGTGACTCCACAGTACCGTACCTCCTCATTCTACCACCCATTATTATCTTGTTGTGTACTCTATCATTGCCAAGATCTTTGAGTATCTTGGCCATCCGTAACAATGCATCCTTCCGTATTTTGTGCTTTAAGAAGTCAGAACACAACGTTTTAGTTGTAGTTTTAGTTAGTAAAAAATGTCAACAACAACAATGATGTCAACCACAACAACAAGGTAAGCAATGACAGAGTCAGTACTACAAATATTCGTACAGTTTAATGCCATTTCAGTACATGCTTCCATGGACAGAACTTAAGTAATTCTCATGCAACCCATTATCTATGCAGGAGCTGAGTAAGTGACTGGAAACATTTAGCACAGCGCCCTCTGTATTACACTTCAGGGTTTGAAGGAAGAGAAAATGGAAGAGAGATGTCGCAGTTACAAGTGGGTTATAGGGGGCACTCTGCAATCAAAAAGACGTTTTCCAATATTCAGCTCCAGCATAGATATTGTAGATTCAATGCGTAAATGTATTACTCAGGCGCTATCGATGGGAGATTGCTACATACAGTACAACAGTAGTACAATGAACTGAAATAAGACACGTTAATGAGTGATCAGTTGACAACATCCCGTTTGACGCCTCCATCGTAATCATAGCTCACTTGTGACAGAAAATGAATATTATTAAAATATGAAACTTAAAAATTAAATTTGCCTTGTAATTTGTTGGTATGCCTTTAGTATAATTTGATATTGTAGCATCCAGCCATCCATACTGGCAAACAAATATCAATCGATGATGGATCTTGATATAGATATGACTGAAGAGACAGACCGACTCCACACAATATTATCAGTTACTGTAACAACCTACTGTACATTATACAGAAAGATGTATCCTGCTGCTCAGTTAATCAAGTGTGAACATTTTGGACTGTTGATATCAATTACATACTTCTTTTTGATATCTGTGAATATAATTGGTCTAGGTCAGCCTTAGTTTAACGGTCAAGAGTCAGTATATAGTATCGTGCAGTAGATGCGAGACAGCTTTGTATTGTGTCATCATATTGTTACATTCTACAGAAAGATGTATCCCGCTGCTCAGTTAATCAAGTGCCAACATTTTGGACTGGTGATATTAATTACATACTTCTTTTTGATATCTGTGAATATATTTGGTCTAGGTCAGCCTTAGTTTAACGGTCAAGAAGTCAAGATGTATTATCGCGCAGTAGATGCGAGACAGCTTTGTATTGTGTCATCATATTGTGACATCCTACAGAAAGATGTATCCTGCTGCTCAGTTAATCAAGTGCCATCATTTTGGACTGGTGATATTAATTACATACTTCTTTTCGATATCTGTGAATATATTTGGTCTAGGTCAGCCTTAGTTTAACGGTCAAGAGTCAAGATGTAGTATCGCGCAGTAGATGCGAGATAGCTTTTGTATTGTGTCATCATATTGTGTCATGTATGGAACATGAGTCTTTAGAATTGATATGTACACAGAACAAAGAGAAAAGGAAAAACAAAGCCCATCTTCTAGAATCAGAAATGTGTGCATTTTGTGTGGAATTTAAAAGAAAATAAAAAGCGAGAAAGAAGAAGATCTAATAGTATGGAAACAAATCGTGCAGACAAATAACAGTGGTGCATAGTGATTCATTCCTCGCTTACCTGTCTCCCTATACATTCACACTCTGATCTACCTAGACTACAAACATGGTGACATTCTTGCACTGCGCCCCCAAGTTAACCTCTATGAGGTCATCACCCACGTCCTTCCAAATTTACCGTTCTGAAGTCCTACGATGCATTTTTTTACCATTGATTTTCATCCTTTTCAATAATCTTTGTAACAGCATCTTAACTGATATGGTTGTATAATATTTAAATGCACAATTTCCAAGTAGGTTTTGTCTGTACTGTATACGTACATCTGAAATAGCTCTGAAAGACAGGCTTCGACTGGAAGGTCGATAAAATATTCCTCTTTCTTACAGCGCATGGGAGCGATCGCCTTCGTATAACACTCCCACGGATCGAAATATTTATTGAAATTTTAGGAGAGGTTTGAGACGCTGTCTGTAGATGAGCATATCGTTTCTTCACTTGAGTTGTCAGATTGGATTGATTTAAATAAACTCAAGATGTGACAAGAAGATATTAGAGAGATGATTTAGGAAGGCTTGTTTGTATACGTGGGAGTTATTTTTAGTTTGGAGCGTCTCTCTGTGACGGCTTAACTTGTTTAAAATTAATTTTTCACGTGCCGCTTTTATTTTGTTAGCATGATTAGTTCTTCGATGTATGTCCATATTAGCAAGCTTGCAGCTACTCAACATGCAATGGCAGGAAAAACATTAGAGCAAAATTAGTTTTGTGTGAGAGCAGGCTGCGCACAGGGCTGAATTATCTTTCATAGCTCACTTTATACTGAACTTAACTCAATACACTCACTTTACGCTGGATATGCCCTATACACTGCAGTTACTGTGAATAGTGTATGTTGGGGACCTATTAATATACATGTGGTAACCTAGAGTCATTGCTGTATTGTTCTACAACCCTAGGAACTTGTAGAACTCGTGGTTCCTTTCTTAAGTTTTCCAGAATTCTGGATATGGGTCAAGTTTCTCGCTTACCTGTCCCCTCATAACATCTGAATGCTCACTCTATTTCATGTATGCAACAACATGTATGCAACAACATGTTTGCAACAACATGTACAGTATGCAACAACATGTCTACTCATCTTGCTGCAGAAAGGTTGATTCGGCATGCAGCATAACAGAGCAATTAATCTCCTTTTGTTTCATTGTATCACTCATAATTACATTGTCTCCTGGTCTGAGGGGGAGATGATCAATTTGGATTTCTCTCTCACATCCTGACATAGGATGTTGTCCTCTATACATCTAAACATTTCCTGGTCAAAAATTAAAATTTATTTGCTAACCTTTGAATCGGTGTCAAGAACTTCCTTATTTGATATCAAATGTTGTTGTTGGACGTAGTTGCTTTCGGGAAATTCAAAATTGGACAACAATTGTCTCATACTAATATATAGATACATTCATACTATAATTGCTTCGAAAACAACACAATTAATCACCTATTGTGTTTGTCTCCTGTTCTGAAAGGAGATGAGTCATTTGGCTTTTACTTGTTCATCCTGAGAGACATCACACCTTTGGTCTCTGTTGAAGTATTTCCTGTTGGAAATTATATGGAATGGATTGACTGAACATGAAGTATCAAAACATCTCAACTGTTTTTGTCAGTAATATGAACCTGTTAGATAGAATTCATGTATAGATTAAGTGTTAAATTATTTGTGGAAGTTGGATAACGATAGTTTCCTCATAGACAATGTATTACTGATTCACACAATACAAAGCACATCAATTTGCTTCTCATCTACCCC
>JAAAKB020050125.1:0-14103 GCA_010014835.2 Apostichopus leukothele
GGGGGGGGGGGAGGGGTTTGAAAGGGAATGGTTGTTCCACTGCAGTACTCAGATATGGATTAATTTTAAGAAAGATATCCGTATCGAATACCAGATTAAACATTTACGAAAATGTAAAAATTAGCATACTTACAGTACTCTCCTACTGCTTATGAGTTACAGAAACAAAGCACCTATATAATGAAGTTGTCCCTGTTTTTCACAATCCTGTGTTCTTCATGAAATCTCTTTAAACCTAGGAATTATGTTCTCAGTTAGTAGTTTTGTGGCATACATGTAGTTAAGTCCAGTTCATTCACAGTAATGCGTAATTCTTCATTTTTCTCTAAAATGCTTGAAAACGGAAAAAGATGACATCAGCAAGAAGCAAGGGCATTTGGGAGGATTTGTCATAAATTTACCCCATTTTTTTTTCCCCTTTCCATGTCTTATACTGCAATTCAAAATGTTACATTATGAAAAGATTAGTCTTGTTATGGAAATCAGCAGAGATTGAGAAAGACTGTTTGATACTTAGGAATCTTTGAAGCAACTTGTGGAATTAGCCCATTGTCTTGTTGCTGATAGACTAATTGTCTGTTGTAAGGTAAGAATCCCATTAACGAGGTTTACCAGGAACTATTCAGTCTGGCTGCTTCAGTTGAACAAAAGAGTGTATTACCCAGCTTGAGAACTTACTGAAGTTTGGAGGACCAGGGCCTTGAAACACATGACCTACTAAGTCTGATTGGAATCATTTTGTTCCCTTTGATAAACTGACCTTAAGGCAGTATTCAGTAGTATTGAAAGAAATTCCAGTCAAAAATATGACAGTACGTTATCACTGCAGACCGTTAATTATGGATGAAACCAAAAGTGATTTGAGTTTTTTTCACAATGTTTCTCATATAAAATGTCTCTGGAATAAATTGAAGACACCACTGTTGTTTTTTACTCTTTGTTTTATGTAAAAAAGCCAAAAAAACAATTGTTGGAATTTTTTTAAATTCAACCCTGAATCCTGCTTTAAGTGCTTAGATAAAATTATCCATTCCAGTTCTATTAAAATACCTGAAGATAATTGTTAGAACTGTGTTATGATCTGTTTCATTCTGTTTCTCTTTGTTCAGGGCAATTGGTGTCATCACATACATCTTGTAAGTATATTGTCTCAATTATTCACTAAATGTCAGGCAAGAGACTTGTAGCAAGTCTTAGTCCATACAGCATGTGTATTTTTTTTGTGTGTTGCATTTTTCACTGCAAAGGCAATAACAGGAGACACAAACCCAGCCATCATCATCATAGTCTATGAGATAACTGTCATGAAAAGCTTCCACAAACAGCTAAAAATAATGTTATTCCATTTGTGAGATATCAGAGATATATTGATCCCTTACACTTGATCAAGTCTAAAATGTAACATCATCGAGCCACATGTGCTTCAATCCTCTTTTCGTTTCCTTCATTTATTACAATGTATATTTTTCTGTAATGGAGATGGATTTTGCAAATTTCCGAATCATAAATCTTGCATCGCGTAACATGACGTAATGATGTCATTGGTTTCATAGTCAACCCTGTTAACATTCTAACCTGAAAATATGAAGAGATTGGAAGAGAGGAGAAAGGTAAAGGTTTTCATATCCTAGTGGCACTGTGACATCACAGGTTTACAAATGACAGGTCCGAGACAATTGACTTTTAAAACTAGGGGGTAACCTCCCAATCGGAGTAAGATATTTCTTATCTAATTGGGAGAGTTGTTCTGCAAAGAGATCTCTGTCATAAAAACTGAATATGATGATTGGTTGTGTGTCACCTTTAACCTAACACTAATTAGACTCTTTCATCTCTACAGTAAGTCTTTTGACAGCTAAATAAGTACCGAGGCTTTGGCTGAGTTTTATACAGTGGTTCCCTCTCAGTTGGCTAAATTAATACACCGTGGATCAAAATATACAATTCGGTTTTAATAACTTCCTGGACAGGATGTTATTAATGATTGTCGCAAATTTTGCTGGATGTCCTTTATGAGGCAGACTCTGTACTCTGTACTTTAACGAAAGGCGACATAAGTTTGGTTAAAAATCTGATGCGTTGAAATGTTTACTGGGAAGAATAGAATAATAACTCGTGAAACGCCCGCGGAGGCGTTTTAATGCATATTATGTAGATAAATGCCAGCCTACCGATAAAGGTATCCATCATGCTACGTAATACCTGCCTTGTTGTTTAACTGCAGTAGACATTAATACAGATCTTAAAAACATTTTTCCACAAGTGTGTGGTCATTTAATCAGCCCCATTTTTGTTTGTTTTATGGAAATAATGCCGCCTATTGTCAATTGACCTGACACATAGGGTGTCTTTTGGAATGCTGTGATTTTCATGAAAAGTATTACACTTCTTTGCAATGCACTTGAGAATGGGTTGGGTGTAATGGATGGGTAGTGAAGCTCGACTACCCTTTTTAACCCCAGCCATTCAGTCTTTCTGATGAACGTGCATACAGGTCGTCCCGGTCAATATCGATTGGTCGCGATAATAACCGCAACCTTTACAGCGGGATTTGTGTTCTGTGTATGTGTGTGTGTGTATGTTCTTGATAAGTGTGTGAAAACAATGGTATATCGTTGCAGTGTTGATATGTACTCATAAATCAAACACTTCAGATGGAACTCTTCTTGGACTGAAGATGTCTTATTTTAAGACTGGACTTGATTCCATGTTGGTTGATGAGTACTATCATAACTACTATAACAAAATTACTTTAGATCTGAAATAGAAATTATGATTCTGTGCCGGCCAATTGATGCCTGCAAAGAGTAGAACAACTATCTTGATTAGTGGTGGAGGTCAAAGGTCATGATAGGTTTGCATAGGCCAGAAGTTGGAAACCTTATAAAAGGTGTGGTTTCTGTTAGTGGTGAATTGTTATTTGACTTCGGTTATTAAGACAAAATAAAAAATACTGGAAATTCCATATAAACACAACAGGTACAGTATACTGTAGCTTGTGTAGATAGAGGCATTTCCGTTGGAGACATTACTATATGAATGTATAGGGACCCCTAATGCTTCATTTTCAATTCACTGGGTTCGTTTTGATACTCTTTGATTCTCCTAGTTTTTGAATTGATAGTATGTCAGTGAAAACCTTTTAGAATTCAAGTTTGTTAGTCATCGAATGGCAAAACTAATTGATTTTGTGATCGTGTAACCGCTCGCTATTTTCTTTCCAAAAACATCAAAACTTGAGCGAAAAAAAAAAAAATCACCTTATCCTAGTCGGCTTTGCCGTAATCGGTCGGGGGGCACCGAGAAAGGTTTGATGTTTTCTTCAGAAATGATGAATGACCGATCTTTCAAGAATGCTTTCGAAAAGGAAAGCGATCTGTCTATCGCTACGAGAGGACTGGCAGTCTAGATAATTGTGTCATCGGATAGCTAGACACTAAATATTTAGAAAAGTCACATAGGGGAGGATGGAAATTAGACGCTTGTAAAATGCTGAAAGACTGATGTAGTTGAATAGTACTGAGAGATGAAAGGAGAAGGGAGATTGATGTTATGTCGAAAGAAGTATAAAACACATTCAGCGTTTGGGATATCAGAAGAATTCAATTATCTACTGAAGGAGGGGATTGCCTTTTTAAAACAGAAATTGCGAGGCAGCAGCCTCTTGTCCCAATATACTTGGGGTTGATTAGATTTATCAAATCATGTTGAAAACTGTCGTTATGCTTGCGTCAAAGAAGTTATCAATATTTTGGATGATTCATAGGGAGAGAATATTTCTCTTGAAATCTGGACTGTAAACATGTGAGCAGTTCCCAATGAAGCTTCTATAGTGTTCAATTGTCTGTGTAAAGAAACCTCAAGAGCAAACTAATACAATAGTTGGTAATGGTAACTATTTATGCAAGTTTTTGGGGTGGGGGGGGGTTCACGGATTGTTGCAACTTTGAGTGTTAGCCCCATCTGGACCTCAATAGAAATCTTCAAACTGTCTGCTGTACACTGTTGCTAGGCAAGGGCATGTATGGAATTGCCATTTTAGAAGATTTTAAAATTAGGACAGTGTAAAGGGATTGAGTTCAACTTCTGAGTTTTGCCAACAGTTTCCATAAATTTGAGTAAATGCTAAATATGGATAGATTTGAGTTTTGAATTGGAAATAGGTGTTGGTTCCATTCCTTCAAATCTTTCCAAAAAACTTTGCTCACCAAGGTTACAGTACAGGTTTGTTGGAGCAGGACTTTACCTCACTGGGTATTTGACAAAGGGGTCAGATCCTGGGTTAGTGATGCAAGAAATTTTTGTTGTTGTTGTTGAAATTTTGAAGTTCACTTTGACATGTGTTAAAAACAGATACAAAGTGACATGTTGGAGATTGAATCAACTTCATTAATTAATTATTACGCACCCTCAAATTACGGTCACTTGGTGAGAAAAAGCTATCAGGATATCTTAAAATTGGATGATCGATTGCAATCGTATTTTATGGAACACTCGTATGCCGACCAAAACTCTTAAAAGCTTCTTCAATGAAATTGTGTGCCCTAGAATATTTCACTGTATCTTCCTTTATTAATATCTAGACAATGTGATTCAGGTCTCTTAGTGTATCCTTACCATATGTATTACCTCACTGATGACCCAGATTGAGTGTGTGGGGCAATCTCCAACCGATATTACTGCTTGATTATGAATATCGGGGTATAATATATCACTATCGATCCGTTCTTCTTTTATAAAATTTGCAAAAAAAAAATTCAGTGTCTTTGATATAGTCGTGAAATTTCAACGAATACAGGGAAACAATTTGAAAAGTTTGACAAGTAGTGCCTGTGAAATCTAGTCTTTAAAGTCCCTTGTTTATTGTACCCGTAGCTTCGTCTGTAATTTCAAACCGTCTTGCCATTCTATCTCTTTTTGGGGGTATATGAAATTATGAATCCTTTCGTTCTTGATAGAAATCGTCGTCTCGTTATAGGTTTCAAAGGGGTCTCGATAGTCATCTGAAGTGTCCTATTTCATTCTTCCTTCTTTCCTCACAAAAATATCGCTGTCTTGTTCAAAGTCCCATGGCGGCGTTTCTTCAAGAACCGAGTTTTCCAGTGTTTTTCTTTGCCTTTTTTCCCCCTCCTTTTCCTGTCATAAAACTCTTAGTCTTGCTGGCCACTAATTACTACTAGTATAAACCCTGACAGGACATTTGCATTTATTTTTTTGATAGTTTGCATTCCTCGGGCAAGCCTGGATGACACAACCCTTGTGTGTACTCTTTGGAGAGACAATTGAGCCTCAAGCCAAACAGCGGGACAATTTTTTTTTTGTCATGTTAAATGATCATCAGACGAAGACACTGACTCAAAACTAAACAAATGATTTAATTTGATCAGCAACGCTGTACTTCAATCACAAGTTAACAAGATTTATCTTGAAACAAAGAATGGCAAAGTTTTTCCAAATAGATTTAGCTTTCGCTGTTCAATTTTGCCAGAGATGTTTCAATCATTTATTCATTCATTCATTCATTCATTCATGAAGAAATGAAACAATCTCTGATAATATGGTAAGACTGCAGGAGTATGGAGGATTAATGTTTGTGTTTACATTTAGCTATTTGTCCGGACTTTTCCAAAAGACCGTAGATGGGATTTAATCGATTAACATAGACGAAAGGAAAAGAAATTTAAAACAAGTCTGAGTATGTGTTTTGGAATAAATGTAGGCCTTCTGCAGCAATATTACTATTTTCCGCAGCACCTCAGTTTTGCCTCTATTTAATGAATAACAACTACAACACAGCATGGCACAGTTTAACAAGATGTTGCCTTTGGTGCTCTTAATTTCAAAATTTCAAGTGTAGTTTATACGTTAGTGTTATCATTTTTCTTTTTTTGGGGGGGGGAATTTGTTTTGTCCCAATTAGGAGTAAGGATTTATCATTTTGCTATGTAACCATTCCTGTTTAGTTTCCTGCTGGATGTATCAAAACTATTGACTTTTTAACAAATTCATATTTTTTTTTCCTTTTCCATACAAGTGCTGCTGTGCAATAAGATCATACGCATTAAGCTGTTGGGTGTGAACAGTTTTATATCTTCTTCCGGTCCCCATTTTATCAAAACTTTAACGAGGTTAATGTTAACAAAACTTTACAAGGTTAATGTAAACAGAAGGTTTCAGTATCTACAATTCACAAATAGGTAACACAGGAATTGGGATATTTGTCAACAATGGCTTTATGGAATATATGGATGTGGGCAATGACATGAGAAGAGGTAACATTAGAGAAGGGCAAGAGGAATTTTAACCACCTAAGTGTGTCTGCAATCGGAACCACTTCCTCTATAAAATAATTCTGATGTTAGCTTTGTTTGAATTGGTATTAGTGTTTACTTATCAAAGCCAATGTTTACTTATCAAAACAGATGTTTATATGTCATCACAAATGTTACCACATAGCATTCTGGGTATGACATCACTGTCTCTAAAGTGACATGTAGGCCTGACCTGCTTTGCCTATGTTAGTTTGAGGCAGAGTTTGCCTATAGACAGAAATGAATAATTGTGCAAGGTTGACACCCTGCTCAGTAACACACATGTACAGACTTACAATATGTTATTGTCAAAACATTGTGTATGTTGACACCCTGCTCAGTGACATCCTTTTCAGGGATTAATTTATCCATTATCATATTCCAAATTGCTATGCAAAGTATGACCCAATTGGTAAACAAATCCAAAAATTGTACCAGTATAGCAACTTTTGTACACAAAACCATATTGTGTTCAATATTTTATAAATAAGAAAAAGTAAACAAAATGAAAACACTAACTTCTTCCCCACTTCTGTTCTTTGCTGTGCATTTAATACTTGATGTAAAAACTAAATATTACTTATGCACACGCAGTTACACTTTAAGACTCTGAACCTGTATAACTTGTCAGAGCAAGAATGAACATGGTGAGAAGAATCATCATATACAGATATGAGGACCATTTACACTTGTATTAAAGTCAGTTGCTACATATTAGTTTCAAAACGTGTCGCCGTCTGTGCGTTTTGGTACCCTACTGTTCACTGTATTAGTAGTACTACATTAAGTACTTGCTATATCTAGGGTAAAATATAGGGAAAACTTGTAACCTCTTGTCAGTCTACCAGCACATAGAGGTCATAGGTCAAGTCAAACCCCCTTTTGAATGCTCTAGAAGATTTGGCCTATTCATGACTCATGCAAACGTAGGCACAAGAACCATAAATAAACACTTCAATAATTGTACATTAGTAAACCAACCGTGAGTTTACAATTAGCATAATATATCCATAGTGATTGTTGTTAGCTGCAGTTCTGAGAAGCAATTAGGCTGTCCTTGCAAATAAATTTGAGACTGTTTAGCTTTGAACACTGTGACTTGATTTCAAGCTTATAAATTGGCCTAATTTTGGGGTTGCTGAAAAGGAGAGCCATTGGGAGAGGGAATGTAAGAAACTTTAAGCTGGGAGAAGGGAGAGGGAAGAGAATGGGTGTTACAGCGACCGAGAGTCGATTTCAGAAAGTACAAACAAGGGAGAGAGAATCCTAAATTTTCAGGCTAAAAAGTAGTACATGGGTGGGTTTTTATTTTAAAGCAAACTTCTTGGTTTCTTATTTGAAGATGTTGTGTTGGTCTTTGTGATATTTTCACAAGTAGGATTTTGCCATGTCATTAACTTACTATTTACTATTTACCTGTTACTACAATGTGAATTCTCTTGTAATGTCAGAAGCACAGTGGGGCCTACATGATTGAAAGGGAGGCTATGATAAAAGAAGACAATGACCACCTAGTGGGTGTTACATAGCCGAAGGGTGTTAAGGATGGCACTGACTTTGTGCTAGTTGTTATCTCTGTACAGTTGATTGACTTTCCACCGGTAGGATATCATAGACATTTCAAAATTTGTGTGGAAATTTGTCAGCTATTGTTATCGGTAGTGGTAGAATAACTTTGATGAAGGTCGTTATAATTATAGTTTCATTCAGAGAAGAAAAAAATAAAACAAATAGGTTTGCTGAGGGATCAAATTTCATAAAATAAAATAAAATTGAGACATTGCACGGTAATTTATTTCAGCGTGTTGAAAATTTGGGGGTCACTATTAATGTGGGTCTAGTTGTCAAAGAGATAGTGTAGTGTTTTGCTTTACAAAGAAGCTTGAGATACGTTTATAGATTGGAACTTGATCATATAAATATACCATAAAAGTGATAAAGATGGGAGCCATTCTGAAAAGGATGGTTGACTATATCGTCAGTCCTATGATGATATTATAAAAATATCTGTCCAGTGAGGTTCACAGAAGTTAAGTTTAGTGGTTTTGGCAAATTGGGGTAGGGTACAGCTTTGATGAAGCTGCACCCCTCCCGTTCCCCTCACCCTCTTTCCCTCCCCATCTCTGTGCCTCTATCTTATTCTCCTCTCTACCTAGCCCTCTTCCTTTTCCCCATCCCCATAAAAGTAATCAATCAATCAATAAACACTCTTATTTTTGCAAATAACCTGTTGCCAATATTGCAATAGGTGCTGAATGTGTTGTAAGAAAGGGATTTTGGAAATGCAATATCCTACATGAAGTTATTTATAAAAGATATGAAATATGCTTTTTCCTATTTCATCAGATTAAGCGGTGCTTCTCCCTTCCTCGGTGAAGATCAACAAGAGACCTTTGCAAACATCACCGCCGTGAACTATGAGTTTGACGAACAGTACTTTGATACCACCAGCGAACTTGCTAAAGACTTCATCCAGAAGTTGCTTGTAAATGATCCCAAGTGAGTATCATCACGATTAATAATATTAATAATAATAATAATAATTTATTCTTATATAGGGCCTTACATCAAAATATGATCTCAAAGCATAAAGCATAAAATTGATACAGCGATTGAAATAAAATATTAAAACAGCAATAAAATAGTCAACACCGAACAAGGGACACAGAAAACAAAGGGAATCCACTCTTAAAAAATATACAAATGACTAAACAGTGATAAAGACAACATGACAAGAGCCCTATACTGCACGAAGCTTTAAATTGCAAATGTTTTCGAAAAAGGTGTGTTTTCCGAAGTGATTTAAAAACAATTAATGATGGTGCTGTCTTTTGGTAGTACATTGCAGCGATTAGGTGCAAAGTAAGCAAAAAATTGTGCACCAAAAGTTTTCTGGCTGAAGCTGCCAGGCCCTAGCCGGACCTCCACAGACTGCCTGTTCGTCTGTTGGGTAGGACGAGCTGGACGACCGACCAGAGGGCCGAGATATAGTGACGAGCAAAGCCATTTATAATGGTGGAAATTACTCCTTGCTAACCCTATCGTCACTTTCCATCCCAAGAGTAAAGTGAGGGAACATACTGTCTCTTGAATATTGCTCTGGACGTAGATGAGATGTCCTAAGGGACACTTACTTACCCTGTACT
The DNA here is from genome assembly GCA_010014835.2 of Apostichopus leukothele. Taxonomy (NCBI): domain Eukaryota; kingdom Metazoa; phylum Echinodermata; class Holothuroidea; order Aspidochirotida; family Stichopodidae; genus Apostichopus; species Apostichopus leukothele. The sequence goes on from JAAAKB020050125.1 coordinate 9,458, forward strand.
GGTGTTTTGTCATGGTGTGAATATTGCTGTGGACATAGATGGGATGTCTTAAGGGACACTTGCTAACCCTTTGTAACTAACTAATTGTATTGATATTTCAAATAGCTATGGCACATTTGAACCCCCCAAAAACACAACTTCCTTCTACCTTGGTTTCCTATTTCCCTAGCTTCCTAATTCTATTTATACCCATTTATTTCCATCAGCTTACTCCTTTAATGTCCTATTAGAGTTCAATGTCTTGTTTTCAAATGCCAGCATGTTCTTTCTGTTGGTCCAGCAATTAAGCTTTGTACATTATGAAAGACATGTATTAATTTACTACTGCAACAAGCAATTAGGAACTTAGGAAAAAATGACTCATTTTATCTTCATAATGGGAGGGAATTATAGACTCCATTATGCACTGACAAGCTTTTCCACATTTTAAGCTAAAGGAAAATTTGATTTTTCTTTTTTTTTAATATGAAGGAGGAATTCATGTTTCTTGCATAAAATGACAAGCTTGTCAAGCTTACTGAACTATGGGCGATGACCCCAACATGGGACACCAGGCTTTTCCAGTTGGATAGCAAAAAACATAAGAGCAAACAGTCTTTCTACCAATTTGCAATCTATTACAATCAAATCGTTCAAGGTTCTGTTTTATAATCATCAATCACAAGGGAGTATATATTCTGTGATTTTATGCGTTACATAATTATGGCTAGTGACTACCCTTGGAAAATCACAATATGGTTCTCCAAGGGAAAAAAAAGAAAGATTGAGGAAAGCAGGGCATCAAAGGTCTATGTACATTAATGAATCTTTCTCCTTTTTTTATCAGGAAAAGATCATCAATTGAAGAGTGCCTTGAACATCCTTGGATTAGAGTAAGTAGAATATTCTCTCTGGATCCGATCATAGTCTTATTGTGAATGAGATTATATCTCTTTAGGTCTGCTATCCTATCATGTAGATATTGTGAAGAAGTATCTAGAATCATGTAGGATTGATTTACTGTGAAATAGGTCTCATGGACAAAGAAATCTGCAGATCTGGTATAACTGCTTCACATCTCACGTCATGAAATGCTGCGAATAATCTAAATTGGTTGCAGTGTATGAATCGAATGATCAAAGTATCCTGAAATGATGGGCATGTGAAAGGATTTTCTGGTGTATGAAGTTGATTGCTTAGCTTAGCAAAATTGATAAAAAAATTCTGAATATTTTAGGCAAAATCCTCATCTTAACTCATAGCATTTTATATCGCAAAGGGTATGAAGTTTGCCAAACTTGATATTTTGTAAATGCATCTGACAACAGCAGATGGATGATTCAGCTGAAAATGTCTTGCCCATTTTTCGATACATTTCTACAAGAAGGATGTATTTTGATGAAATTCTAAGTACATAGAACTTTGACAGCTTAGCAAACAATGAAACTATCAAACAGCATATTTGCCCAGATGACATCACAGGTCCCTTAATACTATGGTCCAACTTCCTGGAGTAGTTGAATGTTTAACCAGTCAAAGTAGGTCATATTCAATCGACCATATACTCAAGTTAGGGGCAAGATATTGAGATGGGGTTTTCAACTATCAGTGAGGAAATATTTTAGTTTCAAATTGTTTGTCACCAGAAAAATCATTTTCATGGGAGCCTTTGTATCATAGAAGTTACAGAAGTATAGTAAAAAATTACTAACATTATTATTTTTTGAAACGTTAACCCATGTGCGGATGATTCCCAGTGTATTATCTTTCATTCGTTGATTATACTTTTTGATATTTGTGTGTTTTTGTAGTCCTTTCTTCCAGTCAATTTTTTTTATTTATATTTTTTATTCCACTCAACTTTTAAGTCTCGTTATAATTTCAGCCGAGGAGTCAGAAACAGAAACTACAGAGGAAGGTCTCTCATCTGAACATGGAGAATCTACGTCGCTTTAACGCCAAGAAAAGGTGGAAGGTAACAAATTTAAAAAAATTAATTTAAAATTTGTGTCTCTCTAGGACTGCCTATCATCATGATAGAATATAACACACTCCCTCTGAAAACGGTCATAGGCAGTGTCTTCTGTCAGGGCCAAGGCTTACTGTGCCCCTCTTCAGACATTATCAGTTGTTAAGATACATGACTATTCTGGCTAACCCTTGTCCTCCAATCGTAGACTGGCTTCTTCAATATGAACCATAGTATAAATCATACGTAGTTCTGTCTTCATGTATGGACCGAGCAGATTGGAACAAAATGTCTGTTTTATAGTGCTGTCAGTGGTTCTGCAGTGAGGGTCAGTCGGATGGTGGTCTCATAAAACTTGATATTTTATATATTATTTTATATTACATAACTGGGAAATTTGTTTTCTTTGTAATCCTACAATTTCTGATTCGATGAATTTATTGAAATCTGAAGTCTCTCCTAGAGAGTCATTGACGAGCAAACAATATCAACGTTAGAGATTCATTTTCGAAGGAGTTTGTTTTCTCGTCTTGGTTTAATGGAAGATCATCCCCGCTGTACAAGAGAGGTTTAGCCTGATATGTTATGTAGAAGGACAGTACACATGTTGGTGGTTTGATAGTGCAACCTCACTACTCTATCTAATCACTTGTTGACCAACAAACATAGCGTACATACAGAAATGAACTTCGGAAGCATTTGATGTTTCCGAAGCATTTTGGATATGAAATATCTACATTGTTCTTCCATTCAATTTATTCTCCCCTTAATTGTCTTGTTTAATTGACTGTTATCCTCCTTGTATGTGAGAGATTTAGCGTGATATTTTCCGTAGAAGGCAGGTATAAATTGTCCTGTGTCTTGACGGTACAACCTTCGTTTCGTGACACTACATGCATGTTTTTGTTTATATCCTCTCAGCAATCTATGAAGGTGGTGTCCATCTGTAATCGACTCTCCAGGAATGCTAGGTTGAAGAGCGCCAGCACTACGGGTGACATTACCGCTGTAAGTACAAATGAGGTCATCCAAAATCCTCTCACTCGTCTCTCTCTTTTCTTCCTTCCATCTTGTTCGTTCATTCCGTTGGGGAAGCTTGTTTACTCTGCATAATCGCATTGTTATCGTCATGCATGTACTATATTGTACGCTTTCATGTGCCCTCGAGTAGTTGAGCATATATATATATATCCATTGCACTTCTTCATTGCATATTTAGAACAAAGTCATAAGAGTGGAGGAAAAAAATGAAAGAGTGCCCTCTTTATATCACTCTATCAAGAAAGACTTGCAGTGTGGAAAGAAGGGGGGGGTGGGGGGAATGGTTTAATTCTTTCTAAATAGATTGAAAATATTTTGATATTCTCTGTCATGTTTGACTATATCATTCATGTAGTGTGTTCACTATTCTTTTCTTATGAATATCATGAGGAATTGTTTTATAACATGATGAATTTGCTAGAACTAAATTCTTTATTTACGAAGGAGACTTAACCACATCAGATGAAACAAAGATTGGAAGTCTCATGTCATGAATGATATGTAAATTAGAGGTTTGCATGCACAGTGTTGTACCCCTTCTCATTTCTTAGTATACAATGTTCTAGACAGATAACTAAACATGCTTAGAAATATTTTTGTTTTGATTATAGTTTCCTGAGCAATTTTTTCTGTCTAACTTCTTGGTCGAAAAGATAAAAGAAAGTGATGTCATTGCTAAGGGCTTTGTCAGTAAATGGTAGAATGAAACTAGTCAAATGTATTTCGGAGTTCCTGTGACTACGAAAAAGTAAAGAATAGCATTTCATCTCACTGATGAAATCTATGCACTCATCTTAAAATAGGTCATCCATAAATGGAATATGTCTGTATCTAGTAACCAGCGGTCAGTTTCATGCCAGCAATTTTTTCTTTTCTTTTCGCTCTAAGTCTGCTTACCAGCTTGTTATAAATGTAGCAGTAGTGTGCTCTTAACTGACGGGTTCTAATATCTAAACTATTTGCATTTGTACTATGAAGATTTTAACTGCTAACTGTATATCATGTGACGTATGTGTGACATAGGTACACATAGGTACCATGTGACATAGGTGTGACATAGGTGTGACATAGGTACACATAGGTACCATGTGACATAGGTGTGACATAGGTACACATAGGTACACATAGGTACCATGTGACATAGGTGGCATAACTCTAAAATAAGTTACCTTGTCCTCAGTTTTCTGTAGTAAGTTGGGAAGAGTATTAAAACAGGGCAAGAACTTTTAGGAAAGCCAACTTGAACATTTGTCCGTGTCAGGTTTGTGTTGGTTCAGAGGGAGGCAACCAGATTGTTATGTTTGTCTCAAGAGGTGGTCGGTGGGAAATGGAATGTATGGTGTTGGGATGGTGCTTGTGATTGCATGTCATGTTATATACAATATTTCTGCTAAACATGATGCTTCTTATTACTCTGGGCTATTAAACTAATTTATATTATACCACAAGGGTGATATGCATTGGCATGATCTTTGAAAATAAGAAGTGTAAGAGCTGCCTAATATTTGAGAGAAGGATGTTAGGGTATGAGGTGAAACACACTTTTAAATAAAGTGTACTGGAATGGGCCTTTTGACCCCCCCCCCCCCCCCCCCCCCCCCCCCCCCCCCCCCCCACCCCCCCTCGCGGCCGCCCCTCCTTAAATCACCGGGGCGCG
>JAAAKB020050234.1:0-14100 GCA_010014835.2 Apostichopus leukothele
CTTAATATATATATATATTAATATATATACATGTTTGTGAGTTTGTGTATTTACCTCGGCGAGGCTATCATATTTTTTTTTTCAAGTAGAAAACAATGAGAGAGAGATAGAGGTTACAAATTTTTAACAAACTGCTGATCGACTACAAAATGGCCTGACATTGCGATCATGGCAAGATCATCTTCAAAGTCAAACCGAAACGGAAACAGACATTTTTAATTGAGGACTCATGGATAAAGTATAAATAGGTTCGCAAGAATAATTTTTCGATCTCATTTAATGAATATTTCATTTCATTCTGTACATGTAAATCACCACCAACAGCACATAAGTTGCCCAACGTTTGATCACGGATCTCGTTCTGTATTTTCTGTGAAAGAACATTTCGGTCCATGTGTTATAGTTCTCCAGCTGTATGGTTACGGTAATGATGTATGTTCACTCTACATGCATGTAAACTTTACACTATAGGCACAGCATGTTAAAAGTATAGTATTCAATGTCAATTTGCGATGGCAAATGATTGACGTAAATCGAACGACTCGGGAAGACAGGGGCGGCCTTTAGAAGGTTCAAATCGAGGGGAGAGGAGAATAAACTTAAAGAGGGTATTATTTGACATGTGCGGCTTTGATTTGAGGGGGCAATCCATAAAGTCACTTCAAAACTTTCTTTCAAACTAGAATGTCTGTGCGATTACATATTTTGTTAATTTTTCATTGGCAAAATGTTTTTTGGAACAACAAAATATACGACAAAGGTCATTTATGATTTATGAAAGGAACGCGAAACGGAGGACACGTGTACCGGTTGATCAAGGGCAGGGTAAGTGTCGGACGGTTTTCACTTTACTCGGTAGTTTTACTTCATCTCGATATTTCTAGGTAATGACAAACCAACCTGCATCGTTCAAAATTAAAGACATTGATTTCTTAATTTGTTCGTTTTAAAACATAGTTGTCAAAAGTACAAACATTTTACACTGTATTATATTAAACAATGCACGTACACACTTTTTTTAATGCCATTACATAAAGTACTGCGTTAACAATTAGAACCTCGTTATTGAATTGTGGGCAGCATAATCAACTTAACTATGACGCGACGTAGTCCAACAAAACAATTTCAAATGTACAAAAATTGGATTAAAGAAAATTGTGTTTTAGGGGAACACTGCTTATGTGAATAGTATTTTAGTTCTCTCGCAATGTCAGTTGACTGGGCTCTATTTTTGTGTTTGTAATGATACGTTCTTATCACCCACGCGTTGTTACGATCTTGGAGATGATCTTTAGCTTTTCATATATTTTGTGATAGGTTAATTTTAAGAGTTTCAGCACCTCAACATTTCGTAACCTGCGAGACATTTCATAGTAGTAACAGACACATTTAAAACCCAGTTTGGAAATGTTTCAAAGTGCTCTTCACCTTGATTTCACAATTTAAATGCTAATGAGTCAATAAAAATATGGATTATCGAGGTTAGTTAGTTTGCAGTCTAACATCTCTCGCCATGCATATACCACGCCCGTAACCAGGTATTCTGAGTTTGGAGGAAACCCTTTAAACGATGATGCCAGACACCATATTTTCCACGAACGCTGTTTCCGTAACTAGTTATAACCGCTCTTGTACTATTTGTTTTCACTATCCATATATTAACTACTATCGGCTCTAAATCGAACTTCAGAAAATGTAAAACGGTGACGTCATGCAAAATCCGGCATACAATATTGTTGGACTCCGCTGAGACGACGTAACATCTTTAACATTTTGAAAACGATTTCATTTCTCAGAACGTATGGATACCGACAAGCATTATAGTTTATATTTGTCATTTTTATTTTTGATAATAAATAATATTGCCATTAAGGTAAATGTTCAGAGTTAAATATATTCTTGGTATGTGAAGGAAGAACTTGGCAACAGTGTTGTCAGATATTCCTTGTTGGAATTGTCACATTTTCTTTCAAAAGGGAACATGACGGATAACAATGGCAAGAATATTGCATGTTGTTTTAAAGGTGGTTTTCTATAGTTTTTACTATATTGTTCCAACTTGGACTGGGTACATTTCCAGCTTCCAAAACCGCTAAGGATGTAAATGGTTTACCATACGGTACCTATCAACATGAGTGTCGCTATATTCAGATGCATCCACTTTAAATGATGATAATTGAATTTAAAATGTTGAATGGATGAAATCAATAATCTCAAAATATTTTGACAATGTGTTAAAATAATCAACGTTTTGTCGTGGTGAGAAGTCAAAAACAGCATTCCACAAGTTTTAAGTTAAGATATACCAAACAGTGACTTTAAATCGTAAAAGTGTTTCATATAGTGCTCACAAAAATGTGAACTGTTAGTACATTAAATTGAAAGTTGCAACCAATAATTCATAAAGTTCAACAGAAATAGTAACAAATATGAAATAAATACATTCATCATAAAATAAATTTCTCTTGGCTGTATTAATAACAATTATCGTGTAACCTCTCGCTGTGTTTTCACAGACAATTACCATCTTTCAATTACCGTGTGTGAATAATGACAAACACCATAGCAACCTCCGGGGCTGCATGATTTTAGCGTTCAAAATAAAACTCGGCAAGCCTTTTGTTCTTTCGTTCTTTCACTTCTTAATTAACATAAAATGAGTGATTAAACGGATTTTAGTTTTTTTTTCATGCATTCGTAATCATTTTGTAATTAATCAATGGATTGATCAATTTTGTCCGATGAAATGTTGTAAACTTATCAGAGTTGGTATAGAACACTTAACTCATGTTGTCGCAGTTTTCAAATTCTTGCCAAGTGTAATATTGTGACTTAGTCTAATAAGGTACGAAACAGACGGAAATGTGTTTTTTTATGATCATGGCACCTTACTGCATTGCATGACTTTATGTATTCATTACCATATTTAAATTCTCCTATAGATATTAAAGTGGTATATGAAAAAGTGGATGTGTTTATTTGGAAATGTCAAAGGCATCATGTGGCATTTTCCTTCTTTTTAAATTCTTACACTTGTGTAATATTATAATGACGGTATACGAGAGAAACGGAGAATGCCATAATGCACGTATTATCAAACTGGAAGATATTTTACTTTATTAACCATATACTGCTTATAGAAAAGTGGTATGTAGGAAATTGGTTGCTTATTCAAAATGTCAAAAGATTACGGAAGTGTTGAAATCCTTGCAAGTGTTATATTCTTATGACGGTACAAAACAGGATAAATGCCCGGCTTTCTCATAAAATTGTGTAATGTTCACAATGATTTAAAACTGTAATACTAGCCAGTTGAGCGAGGATTAACCATATACTACCTATAGAAAAATGGTCTTTATGAAATTGGTTGCTTATTCTAAATGTCAAAAGGTTATGAATATGGCAGTTTTGAAATCCTTGCAAGTGTAACATTGTTACAACGGTACAAAACAGGATAAATGCACGGTTTCTCATAATATTGTTTAATGTTCACAATGCGTTAAAACTGTAATACTAGCCAGCATGAAACTTTGCAAAACATATCTTGGTCTTCTATTGACCGGGATTTTCATACATGCAAGAATAAAGAGCATTTTACATTAAAAATAGGTTATGATTATAATACTTAATGAATTAATTCACTAAATGTCAACTGTACCATCCACCAATATCAATTTAATTATCGTTTATCCATGCCAACATTTGACTATAAAAACAGTATAAATGAGATTGAGAGCAAATAAACACTTCGTATGTTCAAAAGGCCCTAAGCTAAATTAGATTGAGTCATATCTTGATACAATATTTGAAAATCTCAAGGAGGGGAAGAAAAGAAGTGACATCGCCCGATTTCCACAAATTACGTGGTCTTACTTTATCAATTTCGTCACTATCTGTTGACAAGTTATGACAGTTTGGATTCGTACACGATTATGTCTTTAATTACAAACTCGAATGGATTGGCATTTCGCCGGAAAGGTCAAGAACAGGCTATTGTCACTTTAAGAAACAATTTTAGGCCAAAATTACGACCGAAGAGGATTCCTTTTTAGCTCAATCCTCGCAAATATACGTCAGTTTCGACGAGAATTGATTTTGCAGACGTTCACCGCTTGTAATATATTACCCCAACGTGATGATGCATAGACGGAATCACTCGTACCAAAAACCCTCGACGGTATAACTTCACATTTAGAGGAAGCAAAACAGATCTAAAGTTTGTAAAGAACAGAAGCCAAATCGTGAGAGCCTTTTTTTCTTGGGATCAATAGCGAAGATATATTAGATGGTATGAAAGACAAAATGAGAGCACGGTTGTTAGAGTTGACAGAAAGTACGTAACCACAAGTGTTATCAACTTACCAGTATATTAGGCCAAAGTGGAAGAATGCGTTAGCCTTTGCTTTGATTTAATGGTGTTAATATACGCTCTGAAATTAATATAATGTAGTGTACTTTTAAGTATCCAAAAGGAGGGATTATTTTACTGCTAAACCGTTAACATGTGGTTTCCATGATGGTATGACATTTTGTCAGCGGTATATGCCGAAATACTGAGAACTGCACGAATGTTGCAGTGGTTTACAATACTAAGCGAACCATAGTTGCAACAGTTTTCTATGAAAACTGAGCTTTAATTTTTCTGGTTGAAGGCTCTAACATTCTCATTGAACATGAATGTTTTATGTTTCCTATTATCAACGGTGTGTGTCACGTCTGACAACTAGTTGGTTATTTATTATCTGGAGGACAGATAGCATCTGACGAAGATCCTACAATGGTCGAATCGTTAGGCACTGTAACTTTGATATGTTTATCAGTTTTCTTACACAGGTATTATGTTGTAGAAAATAGATTGTTAACAACTTTTTCCTCTCTTCGGTCATCATTTATTAGTTACGTCAGATCTAAAAAATCATTCCCCTGTCACCTTTTTATGAAGAACAATTTTACGAACGTGTGTAACATGGACCAATATAGAAGAACATGGACTGTTGATTCAGGAGCATATGCTTGGGGAACTAACACCGCTATCGTATAATAGGATAATAGTCTAAGGTAACACGAACAATCGTATGTATACTGAAGTTACCACCGTTCCTTTACCCATGGTATCTTTGTCACTCACTGGGATGAAGGATACGTGTAGAGGTGTTTACTTTCATTCTCATTTCAAGAGGCGGGTCATCAAATAATTAATGTAAAAGCCGGGTATTGACGGTAGCCTACCCCCCCCCCCCTCTACCACCCACCCGCTCTAGTAAAGTGACTGTGACTCTTAAGTCATAATCAAGGTTTTACGGAATTATACTCCATTCTGATTTAGGACGATTCTAATATCTAAATTGTTCATATGCCTACTTACAGCCTGTCAAATCCATACGATTGTCAAACCCCTTTATATAAGTGTTCATGATCATGGTTCGAACCATACTCACAGCTATAAGTCGCGCTTTAATGTTCCCAACTTTCTTAACATGCTCTTAATAAAATAACCACAGAGTTATTTATTTAGGAGCTCATATTAATCTGTTAGAATTTTTTTAATATTTAGCTACGCTCATACAATTAAGAAAGATATTTCTCCGTTATTCTAGCCATCTCAGCGCTCTAAAGTTGAACCAAAAATCAAAGAAAGCAAACCACTTGTCAACAAGTGGGACTAACTTGTCATGTAATTGTGTAATGTCAGAATTGTGCCAATCACTTGGTGATAAATCTGATGTTAGCTTCTATTGTTAAATTCAAACATTAAGCATTGTCATCGATATTTTTATTATGCATAATTATTGTGTACGTTTAGAGCTGCTCGTCCACTTCTTCCCATTTATGTTTCTCAAGAATCCAAATCTAAAGATTGAAATTGAGTTGACTCGGTATATGCTTTGTAATGTAAGTTTATATTTAATGTTCTGGAAAAAAAAACAATGTGTACATTTCATTTATGTTTGAACTGAAGAACACAAAAGTTGAGTAAATGGTGGAGCAAGAAAAAAAATCTTTTTTCTAATTCTCATTATATATTAGGGTATTTGGTCGTCAGAGACAAAATACATAAATTCATTAATAATCATGAAAAAATTCAAAACAAGGTCTTTTCAAGCTTATGTATGTTTCATGCCATATCTAAACAATGAAAGAATTTAGCCTAATAGACACTGAAAATGAACGCGGTATTTCCTATCAAAAGAATTATAATTAATATCTCAAATAAGACAATAAGTAGCCTGGGTTTTTAATAATCAAGAAGCAAAATACGTCTTCAACTTAAGTTAACTGGTTTATTGAAGCTCTACCACTTGAGCATATATATTATTTAGTTCTGATTTTCTCTTAAATAACAACTAAAGTCGTGTATGACGTAAACGTGATGTCATTCTCCCCAAACCTGTTCCAAGTTTGTCAAATATTTTAACCTTTAGATATCACAATGACCTAATTCTGTTTAAATTGTCATAAATCATTTTTCCATATCGCGAAGCATTGTTTTCCCTTACAGTCCACGGATAAACAAGTCTTGTTCTTTTCCCAGCAACATACAATGGGTTCCGCTACTATTCTACGCAATTCATTCGATTTGCTGTTTGCTCAAGTCCTTGCGTGGATGTCACCTCGACGCCGTCTTGTCGTACTTCAAACGGCATCGTTCAGTTTTGATAAATTAAAACAGGTTGTGTATTTTTTGGTTAAAGATAACACATGTCAAACCTAGCGTCCGTCAAATAAGCATGAACTAATTGCCTACGAACTTTTGTCTTCTATACTAGACACACGTCAGGAACCTCTTGGAATTTGAAATAAATCTTCTGCAACCTCAAGGGATACAAAACTGATTAATTGCTTTTATTTTATTAAATCTAACACAATTATAGTCTCTAAAAACACAATTGTATCGTATTCACAAGACATTCTCCTAGGTCTTGAACTTTCACTTTTTAAGACAGTTTGATGGCAATTCGTCCATCTGATCTTTTTGTCGTAAATTTGATTTATTGACCGTAAAAGTTTCATTTTGTATCCAGATAAATATAACTTCAAAACTTTGACAAGGAAAAAACATATTTGTCGCTGGTGTATATGAATTAGACGAATATATACGTTTCTGAATCGGTAGCAAAATGTTGGTAGATGTAGAGTTGCTGCCATTGCTGTATAGGAGAGGGTGTTTATGGGTTTGCGAGGGTTTGGTGGCGTTGGAATGGGAGATGGGGATGTGGGGTTGGGCAGTTAAACAAGGAAATTTAATCCCAAAACAACAATCGATGTGATGTAGTAATTATAAGCATTAGGATCAGTGTTTATTTCAATTGGAATATTGGAATGTATTGCATTGTTTTAATAGCTCCAATTATGCAAATAGAGCGGTAGTCTTTTGCATAGGAACTTTCTAAATAACACAACGTCAATCTAACTAAATGCTATCAATCACTTGATTGTTCTAAATTTGGGTCTTTATTACCGTTGGATAAAAGTTCGGAAAGCTTGTGCCCCATAAATTATCATGTGAGGATTTATTGCTTCATTGTATTTATTATACATCTTTTGTGAAATTAAGTTCAACACTAAAGTTAACAAATTATTTTCCAGACCATTATATTTATTTGGTGATCAACAGGTTGCGACCAAAACGTCAAACAACGCACATTAATTTAATGCAGATTTAACTTTCGACACTATTTAAAGCATATAGGTGACCCTCTTTTGGCCTTTTATCAACTCCTTGTCTAGCAAGGAGTAGAAGTGACTGTTCGAATTTCGGTCTAGACAGACATTTCCATGATTATGTTTGTGTTGCTTACTCACGAAATAATGAAACGATGTCAGAATTCAATCAAATGTTAGCTGCAGTGAGAATTTGCAGCGAGAAAAAAAAACAGGTAAATATTTTAACTATATTCATTTATTCATATTTCTCCTAGACTTTTAATAAATGAAATATTCCGGTTAGTTTGGTTAATCTTCATTTCTGCTACCAGTAGCATGCACGCAAGCAGAACATGATCTGCTTTACAGGTCAGGCGTAGTGTTATCGGAAGGTAGTGAATTTAAAATTTCTGAATTGAGAAATATGGAGCAACTGTTCGCTGTCAAAATTTCATCAACCTCCTAAAATTTATCAAATTATATATAGCGTGAATAAATCAGAATGTGTTGATTCACGATATTACCAATCTGCTTTAAACCTTCATAAGTAAACCTTGTTTTTCTAACGATTCAGTTTTTTTTCTAAAAAGTTGAAAGTAATTGATAGAAATACTCTCGTCTCATATACAACCTCTCTTCAGCTTAACACAAAACGTTGAAATTAGAAGACTGATAGGATTAATACGAGAATACGAGAATATTGTTCTTTTTTAATTTGCCTTGTTTTTGTTTACGATTTTGATATACTAAATGATTTTATATTTTACTTTTAATTATTAACTTTGAACAATTTAAAACATTTAGTTAAACCATAAAGAGGGATATGACTAGAAATTTATCATCAAAAGTTATTGAAAGAGAAACATAATTCTTGTCTCGAACTATATTGGAAACAATTGCGTTATGTACTACTGTTTTACTAAATGTTTTAACTGAATTAGATGTAAACACACAACGGCATGGTTAGAAAGTTCTCACAAGTTTATTTAAATCGCTCTATTTCTTCGATACAAGAGAAAGTATAAAAACGTCATGTAACAACAAAAAAAAGGAAGAAAAAAAAAGGAAAGAAACCAAATCAAATGTTAACACAAATGATGACTTGTCCAGTGGAGAAAAAAAAAGCAAAGATAAAAGAGGTGGGCGAGCAAGAGAGAGAGGTGGAGAGAGAGGTGGGTGTCGAGAGAGGTGTAGGTGGAGAAAGAAACGGTTGGAGAAGAAAATACGAAAACAAGAAAGGAATGCTGTTGCGTCGGAAGTTTCCTTCCTTCTCATGAAGCAAGTACCAACTTAGCAACCCCAGTACTGTGTTGTGTTGTTATGATACCATAAATTCAGATAATAGAACCCATAGTTAGATCCATGTCACAGAGGGGCACAACAACATTTTGTTCTAGGGAGAGAGGGCTAAAGTGTCATGTCGTCGTGGGGATGGATGCAAGGGAGAAGCTTTGGTAAAAATGGAGGGTGTTAAAATCTTAAACGGTGCGTTATTCTGCATCGTTCAAAACAATGGTGAAGAATGTTTCAATGTTTAGGTTCTGCCTCACATGCACGTAACATATTTATGTATACTTTACACTAGGCTGTTGTGTAATATTCTGTCCACCAGTGGGTGGGAGGGAAGGAGGGAGGAATCTAGCCTTCCCTATACCTCCCCTCCTGGAGGAGGGGAGGAATAAAGCCCCTCTGAAGTGGTATTAACGTGGTTGCTCCACCGATGCCAGCAAGCCTTCCGTGAAGGAAAACGTGAAGGAACGGACGGCTATTGATATCTAGTACACCACAACTGGAAGAGATACATGCCCGTTATCACCAATATTAGCTAAAACTAACACTGCAGCATTGGTACCAAGTGATCGATATCTGCTGTTCCAATGCACACAGAGATAGTGGATGCGTACTGAACGTTTTTTTCTTTCTTTGTTTATTGTCATGTACCTCATTTACTGTTCAACGCTTTGCCTCTACATTTGCTAATAGTATTCATGGCCGTTTCATGTATTGACATCGTGTATCAATTAATAATCTCCAAAGTCCCTCTACCTACCAACATTCGGCACCATTATTCGGCATGTCATTATGTTTCTAACACAATGACTGTCGTATCATTGGCTTTCACAAAGTGTCTGCAAAAGGTTGTGAAGAAAAGCTCACATAACCATGGCTTGCTGTTTTCTGAAGGTATTGCAAGGCCGCTGAATTATTACGTCAAAATGCCATTGACTCTTAAATGACCAAATTGCAGTAACTTTTAGAAATTTTGACTAAATTGTCACTTTGTAACAACGGTAGATGTAATAAAAAGTACTCAATTTAATTTATCATGGTTTTTCCCCGAGGGGTTTCTTTTCGACAAATCTGAGTACAGTTTGCTCAACGAACGTTACATTTTTCTGCAAATGCCTTCGGAAGTCGTTTATGTCGCTTTTCCAAATCAATTTCATGAAATAAAATATCCACAAGTAAAGATGAAACATTATATTTTTCAAGGGTTGTCAAACGACCCCACACTACATTCTAGCATTTACAAAATCTTACAAAATCTACTTAACAATAACATTTATTGCTCACTACAAGGATAATGGTAAATAATTTAACACTGACCTATCGTTATACTTGTTTACCTAACTTTGCTTACAACTGCTAACGTAAGCGAAACACACAGTCAATGATAAGGTTTAAAAATTATAACATGTAAATAAGATAACGCCGTGCGAAATAATGTCTGGTTACGGCATGGGAATTATTGTACGGACTAAAGTTCGTGCCTTGGGGATTAAATAAATGAGCCTCCAAGACAAGAGGATATTTTTCATTGTATTTTAATGGGCTGTTTAGTTTTATAGTGAAGTATTAGGGACCCGTTAAAACTTAACAGCATATATGTGTAACACTATACGATGATTCCCAAAGCTAGTTAACCATTCTCATTGTTATTTCTTAAATTACATTTCTTATATTAAAATGGATATCAAGACATTTCGATTCTGCGTTTTTTTTTGTATTAGAAACATGTTGATTTCAGCGTGTTCGTTTTATTTCTAGCCTGATCTGTTTGTAAACATGTAGCTGGGCATGTAGTAATATCGCCGTTTCCATTGCGACAGTTATAACTAGAGCAAAATAAAGCAGTTCACGATGCAACAGTGACACTGGTGTTGTATATCACAAGACATTGATCTTTGTGAGATGGATTTAAATTTATGCACCCTTTATCGATTGATTGTTAGCAACTGTAGATCAGAGCAATGGAATCTCTAATGAATCCCGTCAAGGGTTCTGAAATTTATACCTTCTGCATTCACGATCATCTTTGCATTCTGGTAGTATATGCACTTTCTTTGAGCGCTACGCAGGCTGGACTAAAAGTCATTCTCTTCCGAGTGAGAGGAATCCTTGAGTAGGCTAACAGCATTTATACCTATGCCATCATTGCCAAAGTAGAAAGTTTTGTCTTTGAAAAGTGTTAAATGTCTCATTTTAAAACCAAAGGAGAAGATGAATGAACAAGTAGGGGAAATAAAACAACAGCAGCAAGAAAACGTCACAGGTATAACAGCCAAACCAAAAAGTGCAAAGATAGAAACAAATGTAGGAAAGAAATAAAGTTGAATGTTTAGATAGGTTCACAAAATAATTGTGATGTATGTGATGCCAAGTCATGGTCATAAATTTTGCCTTTGGATATCAAAATATCAGGTTGTGTCGCGCATTTAGGTTCTTATCATTCATAACTACGATTACAGCTTTTTTTCTTTTTACTTTGATGATAGAATCATACACCAATGACTTGACTATAGTTTCGATTTTGTTTAATTGGTACTATAAGCCTATGATAATTGAGCAAATTGGTTTCTAGGAATAGCTCGGGTGTAAAAGACATTAAGAAGCTAAAACATATTGACATCGAGTGGTCGGCAAAAGACTTGAAATACAACTCACGGATTCGAAGAACAAATTAAAAACATTAATGTATACTATTTTATGGAACTATCTTCACTATGTCAATTTTTTAGTTTTTAACTTGGGACTGTGCTTAGAAAAATCTTTACAAAAGCGTGTCTCGTAAGTTGTAGAGAGTTCCCCTATTTCTCCTTCATTTGTCAGGTGTTAGTTCGTGATTTCCAAAGAGTGATATCAACATTATATGATAACGATTTAATGACAAGTCAACAAGATCTTGTAGTGTCAGTTTGTTAAAGATATTCTGAAGTTAGGTAATAATTACAAGCTTTGGGACGTTTCAATATTTACTCATCTCATTTATGATATCTATTAGCTAATTCCAAATATGATTTTCATCTTATTGTACGCCTTCAAGGAATACATCGGGGAAAATGTATAAAATGCTGCTCGACGATAAGATTATGTATTCCAATTGGGTATTGAGTTTTAGTATATTTCAACAGTAATAAAAAACCTACCAAAAGTGCAATATTTTTTAAAAGGTAGTGGAGGAGGAATGAAGAAGCAGAGCTTTTGACGAGCGGTCTCCATTTACAAAAGTATAAGTTCACTGATGAAAGGTTCTAGCAAGTAAAAACATTAAAACACCTTTGAGTTAAAGCATGATATTCTTTGCCTTGTGAAAAGCCTTACAAGAGAATTACACAAAATTCCCTATACGTTTCCTGCTTTCATTCTTTTTCGTCTAAGTTAAAGATTTGTGTTTATGTGCACATGCAATTACACTTCCTCCCATTCATACACTTTGAGTCAGATCAAAAAGGGTAACAGTTTTGTTTCTTAATCAAACCTAAACTTTCAGTCACGTTCTCAAAGTTAGGAGGGAAGATTGAGACCATCTTGGATTACAAATTATGCTTGCCAACATAAACTGTTAACATTGTACAGACAAAGAAGCACATAGATCCTACTAGTCAAACCTTCACACTAAATTCCTTTAATACTGGGAAGAGGAAGATTGGTTGAAATTCTGATGAACAGATTAAAAGAGAGGCACCGGTCAAAACGACCACAGAGGACGACAAGTGAGATAACATGCATAAATAAATAACGAAAGGATGGGTTCCAAAGAGGGGCAGTAGTGTAACAAAAAGGAACGACAGAGAATCGAAGGAAGCAGAAGGAAGTGCGCTTGCTTGTGAGGTTTTGAAACTACTTGAGGCAAGAGTATTTTTCTTTGTCCATCGAGGAGATGCCAATTCTGTCCCTCACACGAAACTGCTTTGGAAAATTGTCACTAGCACACAATGATTTCCTTCTTCTCCCGCTCCACGTATT
Organism: Apostichopus leukothele; assembly: GCA_010014835.2. NCBI lineage: Eukaryota > Metazoa > Echinodermata > Holothuroidea > Aspidochirotida > Stichopodidae > Apostichopus > Apostichopus leukothele. Next base: position 12,892 of record JAAAKB020050234.1, read on the forward strand.
ATAGTAAACATTTATGAACTGTAGTTTACAAAGAGAGCCGGGAGAGGTGATGTATTATACGAATTGGAGAGGTGATGTATTATACGAATTCTTGTAATACATCACCTCTCCCGGCTCTCTTTGTAAACTACAGTTCGTAAATGTTTACTATAATACGTGGAGCGGGAGAAGAAGGAGATCATTGTGTGCCAGTGACAATTGTGTTCTTTCATTGTTAGATTTTGTTTAAGTGCTGTACACGTACGTATTCTTCTCATTGTCAAGAGTGTGTTAACCATTCATTGCAATGTTTCTTTTTAAGTCGTATTTTGTTTTCAGTTTGACTGCTTCATCCGTTGTTGATTTCCCAATCCTGCTCTCTTTTTATATGAACAACATGTCAAAGAAGCCGAACTACCTAATGGAATGTCAGTTTGAGATGTGGTATAAGCATAAAGAGTAGAAATAAAATCTGTTCCTTCCTTTCTTTAAAGAAGATTCAAATTACATAGAATATTATTCCGTAGGGACTTGACGACATATGGTGACAATCGTCTCGACAATGATTTGCCAATCATTTTCAAATGAAGCATTTAGAGATGTATATACCTCCCTGGTGGTAAATGACTTTTGAAACATTTTCTTGCGTATACAACCTCTATTGGAAATTGCATCGTTAAATACTGACAGGACAAAATAAAAATAGTACATTCATGAATAAATTGGCAAACCCATTTGTACAAAAGTCGTTGATTGAAATGTAATACTATTCTGTTGTAATTTAAGTAAGTAACTGACAATAATGAATCTTTCAAAATTAATTAAAGAAGGTAATTTAGTAACTGGTTATTGTGAGAATGGGATTAGGTTTCCTATTTTACAACACTTATTAATTAACAACTAAGCTATAGCGGTACAAGTTTGGTGTTGTATATTGTCTTAAGAGTGTATTAGAAATGAACAGTTATAAGTTGAAATAAAATAAAGCTAACAATTCATTAACTATTTAACATTTTGTAAGAATACCCTTCAGCGTGTTTGAAACAACTACGGGAAATGTATCGAAATTGGGATGCACTTAGACTACTAAAATCAACAAAAGTTACACACCCACCAACTCGTTGAGAGAGCCAGTGTTACTTCTCCAGGACTAAATGACAATGTTAATGTCATTGAGTGTTTATGCCAATTATATTGAATATACATATATATATATATATATATATATAT
>JAAAKB020050452.1:0-23121 GCA_010014835.2 Apostichopus leukothele
CTCATACTCATACCAATGTACATGCTATTTGTACTCATACTCATACCAATGTACATGCTATTTGTACTCATACTCATACCAATGTACATGCTATTTGTACTCATACTCATGCCGAGAGGAATTTTACTTGTGCTCATGCTGTTGTACTCAAACTAAAATTTTACCGACAGGTAATTGAGTTTCATCCATGAAATATGAAGTTAACAAATGTCTCAATGTGAAAGATATAAGGAGGGTGAGAACCATCGAAATTGAAATATCCCAACATTCACTTCAATTTCCTTCCATTTACAGAAGGCTTAGAAGTTTCCTCTCACTCTTGAATTCAAAAACCAAAATGCCTTGCCACCAGTGACAACAATAGTTACCATTGTTGGAAGTTAAATTAGTTTAACTCGGTAGACAAAAAGGATCAGGAGAGGTAGTTAGTGCCCTACAAAGACCCCATATAATAAAGCCAATATAGACCCCATATAATAAAGATGTTGGCAATGCTTAAAATTGTTGTCTACACGGTACGCCTAAACACAGTTATTATACAAGCCATCAGACATTTCACTACCATTTTAAGGCATACTATTGTAGAATTAGTCAAACTGCAATGCACCAGTAGAACCAAATAGTACATATAGAATGGGTTGCAGTATATTTATTGGTTTCCTGAAACACAATGGTCCTAACATTCCTCATATACAGAGATTAAAATGAAAACTTGATTTAAGAACATGCAGCAGTTGTTAAATTATTTTACAAGAGATCTCAAAACTCATTTCCACTGACTGTTAGTAGCCTACCTCTGATTCAAGTGTGTAACACTGCCCTCCTTCTGGGAGCATCAATGCTCTTAGTCTAGTCATACTGTTTAAAGTGGTATTCAAATATCCCTTGTTCAGCACAAAGTTCCTAGAAGAAAAGAACAAACAAAGTAGTACAAAGAAATGATTACTACAGGATTCAGAACAGTCATATCACTTTAAATTATCCCTTAAAGGGATAGCGCTGACGATAGCAACTATGTGTAGTTGCTTTCAACGAACTCCCTAAAGCTAATAAACCTAAAACAGGGCTTTAATTAGCTAATCTGCACTGCCAGACAATATGCTAGAGAGACAAAAAATGGTCACCATGAAGTAGCGAGACTTGAACACCTCTGTTACTGCTGACACTCAGAGCATTTTACTTGCATTTGAGATCTTTAATTGTATGACATTACAGTCTCCGCATGTCAAGCAACTATTTCGAGAATCGGGTTAACAAACACAACAGGATATTGTTTACTTACTCTTCTTCCGAAAGGTATTCAAGAAAGACAGCTCTCTGGTAAATATCGCTCTAAATTAAAAGATAAGAGAACAATTTTAAGTCCTGGAGGTGAAGTGACTGTTTAGACATCAGGGACATTGTGTCTTACATTAATCGTTTTGTAAGCAGACGACAAAAACCTAAAACATCATGACAAGTCTTGATCTCATTGCATGATTCTGACTTTTACTTTACTTCACATTTTAGATCGCAAATTTTGTTGAAATATTTCATGTGTTTGCCTCAACCAACCACAGATGACATAATCATAATGATCCTAATACCACGACCAGTTCAACAATAATGCATCAAATTTTCATCCAATTAACTTTCTGCGAGACAAAACAAAAGACACATCAAACAGTGTGACCTTACCACACCATAACGAAGAGCAAACTCCTTCAGAAGACGTCTGGAACTTGAATGTAATATGACTCGGTTGTTACTTGCACCATCAACTCGCTGGTCATGTCTGTAAATTATTGTTAAAGACAGTTGTAAAAGTCAGGAAAGTAGTAACTACATAACCACCCTTGTTATGATGCTTTGGTGGGGCAGTTTAATTGGAAACAGAAAAACAATTTGCTGTATACAGTAAAACTCAAGCTAAAATCTAGGAAACCTCCCCCCCAAAAAAATTTCTTTGATATTTGCCCAATTTATGAGCAATTTCTCCGCAATTTTTAAAACAAGTTTTCTTTACTGTTCATTACGATTGTGAATTTTAATTTGTTAATCTTCGTTGCATTAGTATTAATTCTCTTGTCAAACTGAAACAATTCATTCGTGAATTAATTGAACATGATTAAATAATCAGTATTGTCCTCACAGATGGGAAGGTCATCTAAGTTCAATCTACTACTACAACCAACAATATACAACCTGAGTTGACTCTCCACAATATTTCAAAAACTTCTGAAACATAAAAGAAGATTACTCATCGTTTAATTTATCATTGGCTTAAAGTTACTGCAAATAGTTTACTCAACAAGTAGCAATAATTCAAAAATCAACTGACCTTAGTAATTTAATGAGCAGTTCTTTGTACATGATTTGCATATGTTTCCAGTATTCTGGTCTGCACAGATGACTATTGGGAGCTGGTAAATGACCTGTCCAGAACTGACTAACGAAGGAACCGACTAACATCCTCTCCTCTTGTTGCCAGAGTTCGTAAGCAATCGATTGCTGTAAACAATCAGGAAACGAGTACAAAAAAAAGATGAGTTGGAAGAAGAGGAAAATCCTCATTGCTAGTCACATCCATTTTTTTTAAGGTGAAAATCTGAAAATTTAAGAAGTACATGCTATTATATGATGACATATATTGCAAATTAATCTAATTTAGTTGGAGTAACATTCTTAGGGAGTGCATCTTGAAGAGGACTCCCTTCATAATTATAATTAGCAGCCGTATACATTGACATTTGTTGGTAATACCTTGCATAATAAATACACTCAATCTGTTGCACACAGACAGAGGATGACCTTTCATCTCCCCTCTCCTCTCCTCTCCCTCCCCAATCACCAAGAAAAAACTTGCTGCCTCTCAAGTTACACAGCCTCATCTCGATGATATCAGCATGTAGACTGTGGTTAGCTCTCAAATCCTTTCGTTGTGAACCACATATATAGGTGAGAAAAATAGCTTGGAAAAAGTGGGTCATTTCACCCTCTATGATATGCTATGGGACCCCATCTTCTTCCTCCAGCTCATTGGGGCCACTCTAGAAATGAATGCAAGTATGTCAGAATTGACTAGCTTACAAGTCTCTCTCTATGAGTTTGGTCCTCCTCTGCGACATGGAATGCTTCGTGGTGGTAGACAGGGTGGATGTGGTTCTCTATCAAGTACAGTCTGCCAAGCAATTCTTCAACCAGAATCTGCAGGAAACAACAAACTAATTATTAATCCAACTTAGTCATGTAGTTAAAATCTGTTTCTTGCTGCAGTATTTAAATTATTATTTTACATTTTGCATTTAACAAGTTTAATGATTTGTTTTGCTTTGTTTCATTTGGCTTTTTAATTTTGGTTGTGAGAGATGTGGGAATGGTTCCCTTGTTTTTGTCTTTGTAATCATTCACAGAAATTATCTCATGTAATTGCTTTTTACTACACAGAAGGAATGTAATTAGCATATACTGTACAGTATAATTAACATAATCACTCCATGTATACAGAGTTGTAGGAGGGCGGTCCTCATTGAAGTTTCATTCCAAGCAATGAAGTCAATGTTGACATGTTTTTAATTTCCTAATTTGCATGTAACATACAGTAACTATTAATTATTTAAAATACAGTAGTTGAGAACTTAATGGACTCCAGAATTCCTTGCTCATTAACCCTGGAGGGGGTGCCTTAATTTGGTCTGAAGTAGAAATTTCGAGTACAACTTGATATAGGTTTGATAAACTTAGCTATCAGTCACAAAAACTTGCTATAAAAACAGATTTTGCAAGGATTTTTTTTTTTTTTCCAACAGACTGACTCTGCACAAAGGGGTTCAGGAGTTCAATGCTATAGTAAACAGCACTACACTGAGCATATAATAGCCATCTCCTTCAGCTTACCTATAAGAATTGTGGATCTCAGTTTGTTGATCACAGAGAGAAAGAACAGAAGCCTACTTGGTTGTATTCTGTTGTTATGTAAGCCTTTGTTATATAACTTTGACAGTAAGTAAATAGCAAGTTGACAACATAAAACAGTGTCAATGAAAAGATACTGGGATATTACATCAACATATCCATATACTATGTATGGTGTTAAGGCTTCAACGTTATCATACTTGGAATATATGCATTTATGAATGTTCACACCACGAATATACATCCATGAATATGTATATACATATTTTTTTATATCTTGGGTTGGAAGTACCAGTACATTTCTCATTTTGGTGCCTGCCAGTGATAAGGATTTTTATCAGATGACAATCATATGAAAAACGATATGTATAATATAGGTTACTTCAAACAGTAATTTAAGAGTACTCTTAGATGTGCGTCAGTGGGTTTCCTTGTTTACATGACTTAATATATCAGGGGTACATGTTATGTTGCTAAAGTGGTTACTAGATCAGACTAGATTTAACTGGCTGAACAAAGCCAACTTACTAAAAACAACTGTAAGTATGACGCACAAGACCACTGAGGCACTAAACTGTTATGCAAAACAGAGAAGAACTAAACATTTTTTGACAAAAAATATCACAAATATTAATTACTATATTGTACCCTTTGTAAAGTTATAAGTGCTCAAACTAGCGATCTACAGTGAGAAACAACCAAAACTTTACACGACTCATCTGAGCAGAGTGATTAGTCTTGTTAAACAGTAAGCCTGAACCTCATCTAAAACCAGGCTCGAGCTGAAACTCACCTTGGCCGGGGGTTTCCTTCCAAGAGCCTCAGTGATTGCTCTAATATAGCTGATATGACTGTCTTCGGTCAAACGGAAGGCTTCTCTGACCAAGGAACACAGCATCTCCTCCTGGACTAAATTCTCTCCCTCATCGGAGGAGTTACCCCCTCCCGAGCTGTAGGAGCGTGACAAGATGGCAGGACTGATTGGTGGGGAGGAGAAGGCAAGAGTGGACAGCAAGAAAGGAGAGGGCGGCAGAGATGGATTGGTTGGATTTCGGCTGAGTACGGGAAACTGAGCACAGAGGAGTGCATGCTTGTACAAGCTGTCCTCCTACACAAAAGTAACAAATAATTCAAATAAACTGGTCATTAATACGTTCAGGGTTGGCACAGCATTAGGGAAGGGAAACTTCCTGAGACCTGTATGGATACTGTAAAAGAAGTCCTGAGCAACTGTTACAATTTAGACATAATTAAGGGAAGAAAACCTTGTTGTGAGACATATGGATACTGTAAAAGAAGGAGCAGCTGTTTCAATTTAATACACGATTTAGGGAAGAGAACCTTTTAGTAATGAGACCTGTATGGATACTGTAAAAAGAAGTGACTGTTAAAATTAAATACACGAGTCAGGGAAGGGAACCTGAAGTTATGAAATGGATACTGTAAAAGAAGTAGCCACTGTAACAATTAAAATACACAACTTCAATTTTAACACAGCTTTTCTTGAGTTTCATGTGACATTTTATCATTGAAACGAACTTTAAACTTTATTGGTGTTCAGAAAGTACAGTTTACATATCTATAGAGTATAGTAGATAATGGATAACTGGAGATGTATCATTAGTTTATAAATGCCATGGGCTCATGGCTGAATGACTACAACTCGCCATCACTGAGCTGCTGTTTCAATACTTCCCCATTTGATTGGTTAGCGACTTAACAATTTGCTTTCTAGCTACTTTAGGCTGCATTATTATATAAACATACCACTTCCTCCCTATCAACACTTTCCTTTACATGTCCTACAGATTTTTACTATAATACAAACACTTGCCAGTAAACCAATGACATCATAGAAATCATGTGATAGTGTGCTGAACCAGCATGTCAGTTTATAGCTTGGTTCCCTTTACCTGACAAAAATACTTCCTCTTTGCATTAGCAATGTCACCAGAATCACTGACCGCTCAATATATATCATCAGGTTTTAAGGTTTCAAATCAACGAGAAACGTAAAATTGATCTGACATATACAGCTTGTAAACAGGGAAAAAAATGGCTTACAAGTCAATTGCATAATTAACGTCAGGTTGATGACTAAACTGTACCTCAAACTGAGTAGCTCAAAAGGTATTTCAAATAGTAACTTTGGAGGCTACTGTCAACCATTGTTACTTCCTTTTCTTTTTGTTCTTCTTTTTTTGCGGGGGAGGGAGGGGAGGGGATTCCTTTTCTTTTTGTTCTTCTTTTTTTTGCGGGGGAGGGAGGGGACGGGAGGGGGGAGATGGGGATGAGTTGGGCCTTTTCAGCTATGAATTTTTTCCACCATCTATGTTTCAAGTTTCATATCTGGAGTTTCAAATATTGCATTTTGAATTCAAATTGTTCATTCCAAATAACAATGATATGAACTACAGTACAGTCTTCCTGCTGGTCAGTTGTGATGAAAAACAATCTAGTGGTTTATATGCACATTGTAGTCCCTTTACTGTATAGACAATGATATTGACTCTAGTTCTGATGTGCACAGGTTTTCTAGTCAAACAGTTTCTAGAGAATTATCTTTATTGGATCAATACACAAGATTTAAGCATTTATCCCCCTTACACCCTTTGCTAAATGTGGTACAGTCACTTCTATGCTAACTGAGGTTGTCCATTTGTCCTTCAAAGAGATATAATGGTAAAATCCCTGTCAGTATCTCTCACAGCCTAAGAGGTCAATGTACTTTTCATAAAGTGTACTCTGAACACTGTGAAGCAACGTAATATACTTGAGACGTACATGTACATAACTTGCCACCAATACTTTTTTCCCTCAGCACAAAGCATTGCAATCTTTGTATTAATTATATCTTTATTTATTAAGAAATTTTCAACAGGATTTGAGGTTCCTGTTTTACCTGTTTTTTCTAACAGGTTCTTTTGTTTGTTCACTAAACTAAACTGAACTCTCAATGAGTAAATACACATCAGAAAATTATAGTGCAGCAAGATATCAGTGAAAAGTGGATAAAATTATCGAAACGGGGGCGTTCATACATGTCTGAGTGCATTAGTGTGTATCAATTTTAGCAAGATAGTGCTGAACAAGGGAAACACAGCCACTGCTGTTTAGATGTTCAGGACCTTAATTTGAACTTTAAGATATTAAATATTTGAAGTTCTTCATTTCCACATTCAATGATACAAACATAAGATATCACAATATCACAAGTATTAGGAGTATTACAAAAGTTAGTGTGGAGGAGGCCTAGAACTACAGAAGCATAGTTTTTTGAGGTCAGGTCACCTTACAAGAGTAATAAAATACAAAAGGCAAATATTAAAGGTACCGAAAAGAAGAGAGAGAAGGGTAAAAGCGAATGAGTGGCTACATAAAAAGTTTGATGATTTAACGTAAAATATGTACATGGATAATATTGGTACATGTACGAGGTAATAATTTTTCATGCCATTCATACATGTATGAGAAGTAATAATTGATATAAATCTATATCAAAACTTGTGCTACTTAAGGAGCTTTAATTAATTAAATCAGGGCATGGTGTGCTGATAATAACAAGTGTTGCAAATATTTCTAATCTCTCTTTCCTGTCAAAGCAGAAAGAGACTGTTTACTTAAGATGGCTTTATAAGCATTAATTAGCCCAAACAAAAGCACAATAATGAAGGTGGTGTAAGATAATAGTTTTATGTACAAAGACAGTAAAACACTCTTAGGAACGAAAGACTTGATTCTGTACATGACACCTATAATCTTACGAACAGTAGTTTTAACTTTCTGAATATGTTTCCAGGTAATGTGCACCGAGGAACATAGTACTTAGCATTCACTGAAGAAATAGTATGAACATCCAGCAATCAGCAAATAGAATGAAAGATAAAATACTATGATGTATAAATGTATGAATGAGTGCTAACTTACCTTATCTTTGAGTTTCGTCTCCGTGCATCTGATACAATGACTCCCCTGAAGCCGGGGGTCCGGCTCCTCATCAATCCCGGAATCCATTGCGTCACTTTGAATATTTGGGAATGTGTAATCCTGTGCAGGAGTGCTCGGGCTTTGAAGCACGGTGGTGGCACGATGACTGGCCCTAAAAACGGAGGGCAGAGTACGGTAGCAAATAGATAAAGCCAAATTTAGCACAATATACAAAAACAAAGAAAAAGGTTTCAGGAACACAAGTAATGCTTAGATTAGTTTTTCTGTAACTTACAAGATATTCAGCTTTAAAATGTCTGAAATGTTCCTTTAAGGCTAAAGTAATGATGACATCATCTCCTCAGACCAGGTCTACAGTATTTGTTAATATTGCTTTATTAATGCAAATAACTAAAAGCAAAATTTGCTCCTTTAACACAATTACAAATAAAGAGAACTTGCATGGCTTACATCCAACAGCACATCCTTGACAAAACATATGCACGACAAAATATATTGATTGAGGCCAATAACATCTAAATGGTTTTCCTACTGGGTCCCCCCCCGGCAAAGACGAAAAAAATCATGTTTACACGGCTCAAACGGAATAAAATTAATAACCATTGTGAAGTTAGAACAATGTGCTGTGATTCACAGACTTTGTATCATGTCTGTTTATTACCTCAGACTTTGGTGTCCCTTTAATATATGCATATTTACTAATTTGCATATGGATGTCCTCTTTGGATTCATAAATATCTTCCTCTAGTGGTTTATTAATTTAAGACATTCAAATACATTCCTTTATCCATTAACACTTACAAGTATTTCTTGAAATAGTCTTCCAAATTGGCAAGTGTGCCCTCTGGCCTACAAATGAAACAAGAAAAGAAAAACTTTACATCACCATAGAGCAGAAAAATAGTGACATTGCCCTAACGAAAACTATCACCTGACATTTCTAATCATAGCTGTACATATCTATTTTAATGTAACTAGCAAATCTCACAACATAATGTAACTTTTCTAAACTGTGTAACTCCATATGGTAAGTGTGTGTGTGTTTCAAGATTTAACACAAATGATGTACTTGGTGAAATGTGCAAGAAAACTTGCCATTAGCGTGTACTACGTACAGTAACCTAAAGTGCAGTACTTTAACCTCATATTGCAGCAATCCCACCAGACATCCTAAATATTAAAATGTATACAAAAGGGTATAATATAAGAGGCTCTGTGAATGCAAACAATTTCATGACTTGAGTTAATCTGAGTGGTTGAAACTGAAAGATGTTCTGTTATAATATAAACACACTCAATCTACGTACGAATGAGATTACTGAATATACAGACTAAAGTAATCAGAGTTCTGTAAATTATGTATCCTGTAAGTATGAAAGTATAAAATAAAATGTTAAAGATTAACTCAAATGAAATAAATTTCTTTATATCATACAATGAGGGCTTTATTGTTCATAAAACTATACAGTTTTGTCTGAAAGTTTAGGAGCACAAGGTTAGGCTATATATTAGAGTAAATTAATGAAACACATTTAAATTTGAATCAGACAAAGCGGTCAATAATCCTTGCAGTCTTGAAAGTGTAGCAACCTTATAGTACTGTAGGTACTGTACAGGAGGAATTAGTTAAACTTTGAATAATACTGGTGTAAACCGGATAAAGCTGGCAAAATGCCACTCTGGGACTTTCTAGCTGGATGTGATAACAGCATTAAAAGTGGTCAAACAGAGTTCAGGATGAAGTACGAGACCAATGTTATCACTTCCTACTGTACAGTATGTAGGCGTCATGCGAATCATATCACAGCGTACGGTATAGAAGTCATCGTACTGTAAATAATGTATAAAACAGAGCTCTCAGTTGATTGGCAAACATACTGTAAATGCTGCAACATTGTGGGAGTTTACTGCAGCAGCTAGCCCTAGTTGGTTCAGTAACTTCAGTTATAACTTCATGGCATAACATGTATGACACATGTGTACAAAGAAGTAATTGCTTGTTGCACAGTTGCATAGTGGCCGTGGACGCAGGATATCACAACTTTAGTGTCTCATCATTAATGGAGACCAGAATTACTTTCAAACTGAAATATCAACACCTATAGTAAAGTAACCCTACTTTGGCAACAAATGTCCCCTATCATAGTATTTAACCCTACTTTGGCAACAAATGTCACCTATCATAGTAAAGTAACCCTACTTTGGCAACGAATGTCACTGCAGGACATGTATGAAACTGTGATGGCCAAGCTGGCCCACAGTACTGTAATTCACAAATTTTGATAATCTGGGGTAGAAATTACAATTTTTCTGTTATTGACTGGCAACTGAGACAGTAAGTTTTGAGTGATGACATTGATGCCAATTTTCTTTCTGAAAGTGCACTAGATCATGTGTAACATACCACTAGTCATTACAGTATGTAGAAAATTGAATGACTGTGGCAGGATATGGACAGACTGTACAAAATTCTAGCATGGAAATGCAAGCAACTATTTGCAAGCCAAAAGATCTTAAACTATTACAAAATATTTCATTTTTGTCTTATATTTTCTAAATTAGTTTAGACCTCAGTAATATTCTTTTCATTTTACTGCTCTTCAGTTTGCACACATGCATATAATGTACACCTTACAGGTACCAGCATTTCTCCCTATCTGAAGTGCATAATTTTCAATTCAGAACTTGTTTCTTCAAAGGCACTTTTCACTCCGTATGGCCAATTTTACATTTTGCCCTTTCCCAATATGTGTAGTGTCTCTAATTGACACTGATCAAATCAGAAAGGGTTATTCCTGCGCATGCTTTGTTCATCAAGCATTTTCCTTTTTCTTTGTTCAATACCTCCACATCTGCCCCGTCTATTCAAAGTTTTAAATGTCCAACTTCACCCAGTGTTTGTTGTCACGCTTTACCAATTCAGGGCAGTAGTTCTTGCCTGATATGCAATCATGCGCTTTACTGATTTTGTAGTATGCATCATCCCTACATCGCTGTCGCTAGATTGGGGTAGGCCTAGGCCTATTATTTCAATAACATTAGGCCTATCCATCGCTTTTCCGAAAAATAACACTAACAACACACATACAAAACCCAGCGGGCACTATGGTTCCTTGCGTAATGGAATATTAAAGTGTTGTATTTCATCACCCAATCATATCATTTATGCCCACATGTACCAGCCATTAACCGACAACTATATTTCACGTTTGGATACAATCTTATTTAAGGTTGTGGAGTTATTACAATTTAAAAACTTTGGCCCCTCCCCAAAAATTGGGCTAAAAAAAAAAAAAAATTTGCGCCCCAAAAAATATAGGGCCCCACATATTCGGGCCCAAAAACTGTGTCCCAACATGGGTTTGGGGTGAAAATAAATTTTGGGACCACCCGGCCCAAATTGGGAGCAGAATTTGGGGGGACCCAGATGGCCTACATATACCAGCTATCAACCAACAACTGTAATACCAAGTTTGGGTACAAACCCACTTATGGTTGCAGAGTTATTGCAATGTAAAGAAAATGTGGGCCCATAAGGTTCCAACATATTAGGCCCCACAAATTCGGGCCCAAAAAATGTGTCCTTTGAGGTGGAAATAAATCTAGGCCCACCGAGCACAAAACTGGGCCGAGAATTTTTGGGACCGATGGTCCCCAAAACTTTAGGCCTACATGTACCAGCTATTAACCAACAAATGTATACCAAGGTTGGTTACAATCCTACTTGCAGTTGAGGAGTTATTGCAATGTACAGATTTTACGTTTGACCCCATAACCTCAGTAATATTCATAAGGTCAATGCCAAAAATGATAGGGTACACCTTCCGCTATAATGCATCTACTTAGCAAGTATGACAATTATCCATCTCGCCATTGTTGAGTTATCGCAGATTCAAGCAATTGTCACAGATGCACACCAATAGAGACACTATATTTTGACACAATCATACAGCCAATTACAGCATACATGAGCTGTATACTGCTTGTATTATTGATACTGCACATAATAATATACAGACTCACTGTCATTTATAGCATATATATACCTACATATATAATACAAAGTTCACGTATCACATGTATACTGTGAGTTATATAGCATATGTACAGTATACTGTGTAGGTATATGCTTTGTACACATGATTTATAGCATACACACATACTGTACCTACTGTGTACATGTACTACAACTATAACATACATACTGCGAGTTATAGCATACATACTAGGTATGTATACATACAACTATAATATGTATACTGCAAGTTATAGCATACATATACAGTATACTGTGTATGTATTATGTATACTACACCAAACAGTTGTTATGATTTATGGCATACATACTGTGTGTACAGTATGTATATACTACAACTATATGTATACTGCAAGTTATAGCATACATGTACAGTATATATTACTGTGTACATGTATTATATATCCTACACCAATAATATACATGTGATTTATAACACATATGTATACTGTACCATATGTACAAACATGTATCAAAACATGCAACATGAAGAACATGCTAGATAAAACATTATGGTAGTGAAACACTGTTAACTAATAAACACATCTATTTAACCAACTCAAAGCTGGCACTTCAAGTAAGAACATTCTCCCTGCGGCACTTGGTTGTGTTTCCTGACCATAGATTCATAAAAATAGAGGTTGAAATCTGATCAAGCATTTCAGTATTTTACTTACATATTCATTTCTTCTGCTTGCCATACCAATGAGAAGTTAGCAGAATTTAATCTGAGGTTGTTGAAGAATGGTTTAAAAACCCTGTCAGGTGAGACATGGGTGGGCTGGTTTTCTGCCCATTCCCCGAGAGAGGAATGGTTCTTGGTCGCCATTAAACAATGAAGGTAGTGCCTGGTGAATGTTGCTACCACTAGTAGACATGAAGAACATATTGTGAGCTGCTGAGATGATTTAACTTTACCATCACTGACTCCAAACAGCTGGTTCTGGAAAGAAAATATTAAGTCAAAATGTCAGATCAAAATAATCACAAGACAATCAAGAAATACAACAACAATTTTATGACTACGTTGGATACGAAACTGTCCAATATATAGCTACAATAAAGACAGAATTAACCACAGAAATATTGCAACACTACAATACAGTATTGCATGATATTGGCTCTGCACTGTAGTCAAGTAATGCATACTGAGTCACGTGACAGTACATATATTGGTTTACCAAAATTACTTTTGAAGGACATTTTTAACATCTATACACTGAGATTGCTTTTTTCAACCATTGATTATGCATTTGTGTGTTATTTTATCAATACAGCTTCATTCAACAGTGTAGAGACTTGTACAGTAGGTGATTCCATACTTTGTACTCATATTCTGCCATGTACAGTAATCACCAAACACTCCCTTGTGGATTTGTACAAGTTTGTAATATTTCGGGCTTTTATCCTTTCAGGGATATAGAAAAGTTGAAATCAAATCCAATTTTGTAAATCTAGTGTAAGACTAAGTACTGCACTAGCTCAAAATTACATAATTGTACTCTCATGTTTAGCCTCATTTCATTTGTACTCGTACCAAGAGGAATTCTACTTGTACTCATATTAATGCTGAGCTCTCGTAGTACAAGACTGACAGTACGTATGTCACCACTGTATATTATTGCCATCTATCAGCTGCACTCACAAAAAATTGGGATTTAATAGACATTTCTGTAGTCTCTTTGTGTTAAGATGTTCTTAACATAGAAATATTTCATAGTACAGGTATACTGAACATTTCGTTTGCTAGTAAAAGTGCAACAGCCATTTTCTCTTTCTTTTGTGAGATAAGCCTGGGTATTGGCAGAAACAACTTCATCTTCAAAGATTTGTCTCTTACCAGCTATTGTATGATATCAATGCTCAAGATAGAGAAGAAAAAATGACAACATACTGTACTGTACACAACTGAAATTCAAAACCTTTCAATCAGAAGTTTGAAAATGAAAAGGATTATCCAGTCCTTAAATCTTCATCTATGCTTAAAAGTTCTTAGTGAAATCTTTGTACATTATACAGTAGCACACCCCTGAATGACAGTCTAATAGATCTTCTTGCAAACTTTTATTTACTTTGTGCGATCACACTTTTGCAGAAAAGTTGCCTACATCACTTTGTCCAAAAGTATAGTCTCCTAGGACATTAACTGCAAACTTCATCAATGTAGATAATAAAGGCCCAGTGAATGAGATACTGTACAGTACATCTTTATTGCACATAATGTGAATAAACCTTTCCTTTGTGTTCATACTATGTGACTTATTTCTCCCAAAACACAAATAATTGCATCCTCTCCAAAACTTCCTTAAATCTACCCTTACAGTGATAGTGCTTCGGACCCAATGTATCACCTTAAGGATCTAAAACAGGAAAGATAACATACTTTTGTGATTCATTGCCACATTTTATGTGTGAACATTTAATGTAAGCTGTGCACGCAAAGCAGTTGTTCTTAATATGATTCACAGACTTACATTTCAAGTGTGAAGTTCATAAAAGCTTTAGCTTTGGAGTTATTGCTTCTAAATGGGGGGTTTCAAAAATTTGAACTATGGTGAACACAAATCAACTTTAACTTCTATCAGAAATAAAATGACTCTTGTTACACACTAAGGTGGATACGTAATCTACCAAGTATGAAGTTCATTCATGCTTTGTTTTCGAAGTTTACAATGTTTCCAAGCTTTGACCTATGGTGACCTCAAGTGACATTTGACCTTTACAAAAATAAACAATATGGTCCTTATATTCACTACTTAAGGTGGATCCACATACTGAGTATAAAGTTAACCCAATCTTTGCTCTGAAAGGTTTTCAGACTCTACCCTATAGAGACCTCAAATGATCGACCTTTGAACTGTACGAAAAACAAGGCATAAATTACTGTGCCAGATGACTAAACATAATATACAGAATATGTTAGAGCAATTGAAGATGACTTCATAGTCAAAACCAAAACAACAGTGGCATTGAATTTGATGAAAGAGGAACAGAAAAACAAATGTTGATCATGAATGCTTACTTCTTCCAAAAAAAGCTAAAAAAAAAAGTCAACTTTACCACACAGCAAAAATAAAACAAAAAGTTATTCATATAGACATCAATAATATAATACTACTTACAGTAGACTACAAGGGAATTTACAGTACAAACGAGAAGTTTACAGTTATGATTGTCATCATACAGTACCCACACACTGACACAACTTCCAAAAGCATAATTCCTTTCATTTACCACATGTTTGTGGATAATATTTACTGCCTAGCTGTTCCTTCTTAACCTAATCAGTTCCTCTACTGACCCTACCAAACCTTTTATGAACCTACAGGATGTGTGAAAATTCACAACCAAGGCATATAAACCAAAGGTTGATTACGTGATTGCTTGACACATGGAGGTAATAATGCCATGCTTCATATTATCACTGTACGTAAGACGTACAGTAATCTGCACTTGATAAAGTAGAATTCCCAGCAATTTTCAGGAATGTTGGTACCAAAATTTGACAGAATGTAAATTATGCTATCTGAGTAGGAAGTTCAGAAACATTGAACCTGTATGATACCAAGAGGTGGATCAGTGGGAGGCTACTCAGATACAATTCTAAAACTGTTGCACATTGTTTTGTACCTGGGCACTATCTTTGGGTACTGTACATGAATATTGCTATTGGGGCGGAGAAGAGTGATAGCAATCAAAGTTAAATTTTCTCAAATTTATACTTTCAAATTGAAATGACACTAAACAAAATTTGCCGCTATTATTCTATACAACATTCTTCTATCAACCTTCGTTTATCTTTGACAACTTTCTGTGATGTATTACATGACTACTGTACATTAACAACTCCATGTTATAATTCTAAAATTCAGTAGCCAATTGTATTATGCAATCTCCAGCTGCTAGGCTTACAGACATATGTTGTAAATCTTTTCATAAATATACTTGATCCAGCTAGTAACTATATTTGCCAGGTATTGGTGAAACACCACAGTAATTTTACACCTTTCAAACACAGTGTTTAACAAATTTTACATTGCTACTGTAGCTTACTAGTCTGCACCACATATATTTGTTTTAACCACTTTTTTGCAGTCTGCCTCTACAGATGACCATACTAGCATCCAAAAATCAAGGTTCTCTACCATTCATAATACAGATATATGAAGTACAATCATCAAAAGAATAAAACTCAACAAAATCAACTGGCTAGCTTTAACCAGGGAGTTGATGTGGATTCCATAACAGCTCCCTGCTTTAACCCTGCAATATCTTCATGTAAAGTACTTAACTAATGCACTGTAGCCTAAGCTTCTTTTCATAAATGAATCAAAAACAGAAGTCTTTTTAACAACTTGTTATTGCCATGTAATTAGTATGGTATGGTTACTTTTGTTTAATTATTATCTACATAAGAATAAACATTTCATAGTGTTCAGAAGGAACATTGGTACTAGATACTCACTTTGGGTTAAACTGACAGGCAGAAGAATATATGGCAAAAATGAACGTTTAGAAATGAAAACTACAACCAAGTATCTTGTAAACTTGATCATTACAATTAAGACTAAGCCATAAACTCGTTCAAATGATCCTCTTCGATTATCCTTGATCCAACGATAACAGCTTCTCAATCTGTGTTTTCTTTCTCTTTGTTTTATGTTTGGACTTGTAATTAACATTTTCAGGGCAAAGTACTGGAATCAGCTGACTTCAGATTTTAAGACAAAGCCCACTTGAACTTTGACAGGGCAATGAACAAAGTGTTGTTAGTAAAGAACAAAACTAAAGTTAAAATAAAATCATCTTGTCAAAGTCAACCTCCAGCAATATATACTGTACATATTGGTGCTACAGTATGGAATGTAAAAGTACACTGGAATGTTCAAGTACTTAGCAGGTTTTAAGTTACATTTTTTACTTCTCTTGTTATTTACTAAAATCAAAAAACTGTACAGTACTTTGTATTTATTTACTGTCAAAGCAGATGGTGTCCTCTTGAAAACAAAAGACTATTTAATTTTCATATCAATCAGCACTGTAATAGCCAAGACCGACAGGACCCACACTGTTGGTTACAGTACCTTGCCATAGAGACTAGAGTGTGGTTGTGTACTGTGCAGTATAACATGGAAGTATTTATTCCATGTATATATCAGAATCAAGCTGGATGTGTTCTTGCCAGGAACTCAGTTGAACTGTTATAAATCTCCAGCTGTTTACACCTACTTGTAGCTTAGGTTTATACAAAGAAGAAAAGCTTGAGTTACTCAGACAGAATGTTCAATGCACAGTACAGTAGTAACTTTGGTGAACCTACTGTAATAGACATGTGAAATAAAGTACAGTAATAATAAAACGAAACCATCCACTTTCTAAAGAGCTCAATAATATGAATAATAATAATATGAACCAACTTCAATTTTGATGAGATTGTAGGCAAATCTTTCTTATGGCAATAAAGTGCAGTATATATAATTATAACTTGTATCAGAAAAATCTACTCTTAAGATCAGTTTTTGTAAATGGATGAAAATAGTTAATGAAAGTGCTACAAAAATAAACAAGTGATTTCTCCTTGTTTTCCAGTGCTGTTCATATCTTGTAAAGACTGTGGAGGGATGTAAACTAATCAAAACAGTGTCCGTCAATTTGACATCCACACACGACAACTACAGTGTCTATCCAGGGAGCTGCTAGAGTAGCAGCTCCCTGGTCTATCAGTGCGGCTATTCAACACAAGTTGCAGAACACACAAAGTTACAGTACACCGCCCAAGCTGCACTTTTTTCCTCTTTGGCAGAGATTAAGAGCTGTTGTACTGTACTAGCACCATGAAAGCTGAATTCAAGAACATTTTGGTTTGTTTGTCTCTCCAATGTCAATACAGGTTTCAACTCTCCTATCCATTCCTTGCCATCCCACTCATTCCAGTCCCTTCTACTCTGACCAAATACATCTCGCATCAAGACATCATTTACTGTACACCTTAACACCACTACTGTACCTACTTGTCTCCAAGGACATATCAGGAAAAAATTGAGTGTTCAACTTTTTGTGTAGCAAGTTTGAAGACTATGAAGTTTGGTTTCTCTCATAAAATAGGACTACGGTTCCTTCATACAAAAACTACTGTACATCTGCAAATAACATGATTTATACAGTGACTTGACCATTTTGCATAGCATTTTGTGATGCAATTTACCGGATATATTATCCACTGCATTATTACTATGTACACACTGTGGATTGCACTCTGACCATATACTGTAGTAGGAGTAATCTGACTGTTACTCAGGGAAAGTGAAACAATAACAGAGTCACAAGTGATGATCTTGCAAAATGGCTATCAATGTGTTACACTGTAATTTGTGATCATTCACATGACCAGATCTGTTATTTATTCTCCATAAACTGTTTGAAGAGCAGTACAACGTAGTAGTATATATGTACTGCTTGCAGAAATTTGCCATCTGCTGACCAAAAGATTAAAGTATGTTTGCAGAGCAAGTATAGAGATATCTCTATTGATAGAGATAAGGTTTCACTTATCATTTTACTTATCATTTACTACAGTAGTTCAATCTCTTGATATATCAAGAGTCCAAGACCAGATACAAGTTAGATATGACTGCAATTAAGTACTGCTGTATACAGTATACTGTAAAGTCCTTCAATCATTTATCTGCAATCTATAAATTAGAACACGTGCAAATTACAAGATTTTTTCTTCTAAAAGCAAGTGATAAACTGATCATTTAGTGTTTTTCATCCATAGAGAGTATTCTTGAAGTTTGGCATAATTCACAAATTCTGGTCAACAACAGTCTAAGTTTCTCTGTATAAAAACATTAAGAACATACAGTATATGTGTATAGCAAACTAGGTATCATTCTATTAAAATATTTGTTATGTTTATTTTATTCCATATTTTAACCAGAATTGATAATAGTGGAATTTGCAGTATATACTGTTAACAATATGCTGTGCAAGTGTTCTTTATTAGGTTCAACACACAGTGCTCAGCTATTCAAGAACTGTCTTTACACAATAGCCTTCTGTGTTATACTGACAACACTGTGATATACTGTATCCATGGAACTGTCTGCATGTACAGTTATAATCATACCACATGCTTAATATACAAGAACCATACATGCTCTCAGGCAGTACTATGGGTAGCACAGAGAAGCATCAATTTGGACACTACCAAACTTTAATAGAGACTTGCTTCACATTATCAGTTTATCTCACCTGGATCTAAACTTTGTGAGCTCACAAAGAATATTGAAAAACTATGAGATATCACTCAAACAGATTGATTAATATATCCAACAACTTGTGATGGAAAGTATGCTAAAAGTATGTACAGTACAAGGCATGTACAACGTGAACAATGTTTACAAGTGTCTACTGTGTTAATGAACTCTGTATCATACTAAAACATCTAGTTATTTAGTTTGCACAGCCAGTCTTTTGGAATTTTAACCTACCGTAGATAATTAATTACCAAGACAATTCCTCTCTACAAAGCTAGAGATGAAGTTAGTGGTTGTTTCCACCTGGAGAACCATTTAAACGGGTCTGTATTTGTGTTCGCAACCTCACCTAACATGCTTTAATGCTCAAAATGTTAGTACTTAAGGTAAATTAGACTCTATGATAAATTATTGGCTTATGTAGCCCGATAGAGGACTGATTTATTGGTCAGCTGTTAGTGAGGCAGCCTGCCATCCAACGTCATAAACACATTGAAAAGCTCACACTGGTTAATGAAAATTAAAAAGAGCAGTTTTAATTCTGGGTAAATTTTGAAGGGTTTGTTTCTGGTTGTCTATCCAACAACCAGACCTCCTTACATTTTGATAACAAGTCCAAGCAACAAATCTGATTTGTCCCAAAAAAATGTATGACAATACGATAACAAAGAATTACCAAAACATTCTCTGAATTAAAGACATAGCTTTATTTGGGGACTTTTAGTTACAATGCAGTCAATGAATTTTATGTTAACCATTAGGTGTCCTTCAAAAAATCTCCACCAAGACAGTTGATTTTGGTCACCTGAACAGAAATTTTAAAATCTCAAACAACCAGATAACTATGAAAAATTTGCCCAGGAATATTCTACATTTATTCTTGGACTATGCCAGACTATAATAAAATTCGACCATGAAACTGGCAAGGAAATACATATTATGGAACTATATGAACCTCAAGTCACTTAGGAGATGATGGCTTTCATTTGAGTACTACAGTACTTAGTAAAAGGTCTTTGTAAGATTTGTTGTTAACCTGAAGTTGAGTCAAGTTGATTGTGTGTGTTAGTTGTAAATCAACAGCATTTAAATTGTAAAGTAAAGCATTAAAAAGATTTGTTCGGCTGTAATTCCAGGTGTACAGAGATATTCTACCAGAATGTTTGTGATGCTACTGTAGCTCAACAGTATAACTGGTATGTAATGTTCATGTTTTAAATTAACATAAAAAAACTATGTTTAATTGACAGTATGCAATTGTGCATGCAAACTCATGTTAGCTAGATATAACAGACTTTTCAAACTGTTAATACCAGATCAGTTAAAGTGCAGTAGTATTATAACTTTCATTCCCTTACACAATAATATACAGTATTACGATTAATTGCCAATTTCTATGCACAATTGGAGCATGATACCGCAAAGGCAGGTTATAAAGAAGCATCATGAAATGGTTTCTAGATTTACTTAGTGTTGTACAGCCTTCCTCTGAGTAAATAAATTGGGGGGGGGGTGGGCAAATATGTCAGCAGAATTACCCATCATGCAAACTACTACTAGTATAGTGCTATAGTTTGATCACTGTGTCAAACCCAACTTTACAGTACTGTACTTACAAGTTACAGGGGTACAGTACTTACAGTATGTAATCCCTGAGTTATTCTAAGGTACCGACAGTGCATGGCTGTCATGAAAATGAACAGCTCTGTTACAACATAGCACTTTGACAGGTTGTTTAAACAGTTCGTTACAAGGTATGACCCTTTTAACAACAGCACTGATGATCTCTCCATGCAATAATTAAATCCTTCATCAGCAATATGTTGTGGATTGTTTGACCACATTCCACATTGATCAATGAGAATTTACATTTGTCATGGTTTTGAATCAGAACAGTGTTAAGCAAAGAGAAATTTCCATCATGATTACAGTGTTAAAGTATGCTGTATAATTCTGGTATTTAACAATTCTTAAAACTACTTGATGATACAAAATTAATGCATGTACATGTTCTGCTTTTAGCAATTCTAGCCGTTTTTCGTATAGATATTTGCAATCAAAGGAGTGGTTACAAATGAAATTCAAACAAGGAAAGTACAGTGCCTAACATTGCAGTTCAGGACAAATTTATAACTGTGGTCTGAAACCGCCAAATTTCTGTTTGTGTAAAAGTAATTTGGCCTGACCTTTCGATCCTAGCAGGATCTTCTTCAAAGGCTAAAATCATCTTTTTCAAAGGCTTTAGCCTTTGAAGAAGATCCTGCTAGGATCGAAATGTCAGGCCAACTTACTTTTACACATTCTCCTACACAGGCTCTTTAGTTAATATGCAGTTTGCTAACAGTTTTATTTTATTTTGTTCAGTTTCAATGCATTGTGATCAATGAACCACGGGAATACACACAAGCAACAAGCAGTCATTAGTTGAACAGCCTTTCAATACATAATTCGTCTATTACTAATTTTTTAACAGGTCTAGCATATGTAACGGTGTTATAACACACTGCATGTTATACCGATGAAAGTTTGTCTCTTATTCATAGTACAAACTGGTCAAGCCATGCACATTGGGTGATTATATCGATACACAATTAACATACGTTAGCTGTATATATCAACCATTATAACATCACGTCCGTTTGGATTTCATATCTGCACCTATTACAACAATTCCTAGGCTCTCGTTTTTTTCTTTTTACTTCTGCTGTTATAACAGAATATACAGAAAATTTCGTAGAGCGTGCCGGTTGGTTCTCTCCAGTAACAATGTTAAAGTCATAGATACAAATACCTGTTAGTCGAAATGATATGCAGCACATGCATCAGTATTTTCTTTATCAATGATAACAGACTGTGCTAACATATTTCTCAATGGGAAATTTCATATTGATAGTCAATGGATGTCACTAGTTATTAAAGGAATTGTCCCGAGACTAATGATGATGATGATTATGATGATGATGATGATGATGATGATGATGATGATGATGATGATGATGATGATGATGACGGTGACGATGACGGTGACGATGACGATGAAGATGAAGATGATGATGACGATGTATATTACTGTCGTCTTGTTAATTTTTTGGGTTTAACCTTTTAAGGGTATGTTAAGGTATGTTACGCTATGCGACCTGTTAACTATTGCATCATCGAGACTGCGAAAAAACCATCGTTTAGAGAGTTGACTTGTGCATCTGTTGATTATTCATTAAATCCGTTCTTCGTCCCTCAAATAATGTAGCAAATTAAAATATGAGATTACCCATGTAAATGAAATACCCGTCATTTGAAGAAACAAAAAACATCTGGTTCTAACAACAAATCAGATCTGAGAAAATCTTGAGCGAAGTTCCATAATTAATCTCACAGTTAGTGACTATCATTATGGTGTGTCACCAACTGCCACATCTTTGGGTGAAATCAAAAGGGATCGAAAATAATTATTTTTAATTAGTACTTTGCTTCGAAAGTATTACAGTCACAGGTAAATGAGAGAACTCGTCATTTGATCTCCGCCTGCATGTGCTAAAAAGATGATGATGATGTTGATGATAATGATGATGATGACGACGACGATGACGATGATGATGCTGATGACGACGACGCTGATGATGATGATGACGACGACGACGACGATGATGACGATAATGATGATAATGATGATAATAATGATAATAATGATAATGATAATGATCATAATAATAATAATAATAATAATAATAATAGCAATAACAATAACAATAACAATAACAATAACAACAATAACAACAATAACAATAATAATAAGGGGAACTTACGTTCGAGGAGTGTAGTATATCACTTAGCTCTTTAAATAATGACAAATCTCCTGGCAGTGATAGCCTTTCAGCAAATTTTTATAAAAAGTGTTGGCATCATTTGGGGAACTATGTAGTTGACTCTTTAAATTATTCCTACAATCATATCCATCTCTCTCATGAACAATCCAGAGGCATTATT
>JAAAKB020050562.1:0-14092 GCA_010014835.2 Apostichopus leukothele
CGAAATTCCTGAACATTTTGACGAATCGGGGACATTTTCGGGGACACTTGTTCATCGGGGACAGCACACTGTAATCGTGGACTGTCCCCGAAAATCGGGGACGTCTGGTCACCTTATGTTAAGATCCATGTTTGCTTCCTTACATACAGGCTGTCTGCACTGACGGCAGACTGTTTAATCATCTCATTACGATATGGAGGTTCTCTCCTGGAATCCGAGGCAAGCCAGACACGTGCACTGTAGATTTTGCTGTAAGTAGTTCTTTATTAAGAAATTTATTTTTTTGGTGATTGAAAGTGATTACCTCTATACCTCAATACTGTGGTTATTAAGAAACAGACAATAACCAGTTCAGATTTCTTGCAACAGCGTTGATTTTATTAATGAACGAGAGACACTTATGCACGTTTCTTTCAAACTTGTCATTGGTAATGTCCTTCGTAGATAACAATGGTGACACTAGGGCAGTGGGTCTATTTTAAATATGGCGAGTGAGAGGGTGGATGTGAAGACGGAAATGCCCGCAAACTTGAAGCGGGCCAGTGTTCGCAGTTAACCTTAACTTCTTGTCTCTTTACATCAACCCAGCAGTCTGATCATTATTTCAAACCTATATCTACTTACCTCATTTTCCGGTCGTTGTTCGACAGGTTTCCTTTGAGTTTCGCTCTATCATCCACTCAAATTTGTCTACTCTCTTCTTTGACGAAGTTGTGAAACAGATGGTGAAAGCCTTTGAAATACGAGCCGAGAAGCTCTATGGTCCTTCGGCGACGTCGAAAAGAAGCCCAGACTATTCTGTCATGAAGGACCTTTGACATTAAGATATATCTAGGGCTTAGTTTTAATTTAAATTCGGTTGCACTCCTGTGTGCCAAATCATGCTAGTTCATGTAATAATAAGCCTGCGTTTTAAGCGGTCATGCCGATCAGACGATCTGAATATGTGGTGTCTGTATATTTTCCTGTTTATTTTGTATAGATAAAATATATTAAAAGACTTTTATGAAGAAATCGACATTTTATTAATTTCATATTTATACAATATTAGTTATCTTTGAAGCAAATCACTATAGCTTATGGCATCAGTGTGAGGCGATTACCATCGGATAATTTGATACTGACATATTACTTTTAAATGTTTTTTAAATTCAGGACTTGAAATACATCTGCTGACAGGCACAGCCAATTTTATTGTGGCATAACTGAAAGGATAACCATTCTTATTGCATTTTGAAACCTTTGAAAGTGATATCAAAATTAGCCTGTGTTAACCAATTTTACTAATGTAAAGCCTTCACAAAAAGACTTTTCATTTGATGATCCTTCTATAACTAATAATTTTGCTTCAAGTGAGATATCCGTTCCAAGCAACAAGTTGCACATGTACGTGGTGTAATTAATGACCCATGATAGCATGTGATATGTGACACATGTATTAAACTTCAATGATATTGAGTGATATGTGACTCATGTATTAACATTCTATGTTATTGAGTGATATGTGACTCATGTATTAAAATTCTATGTTATTGAGTGATATGTGACTCATGTATTAAAATTCAATGATATTGAGTGATGTGATACATGTATTAACATTGGATGATATCATGTGATATGTGACACATGTATTAACATTGGATGATATCATGTGATATGTGACTCATGTATTAACATTGGATGATATCGTGATATGTGACTCATGTATTAAAATCCAATGATATTAAGTGACATGTGACACATGTATTAAAATTCAAAGTGACATGTGTATCAAAATGTATAATTACAGTACTTATCATGTATCTAACTATAGGACCTAAATTTTAGGATAAAATAAAAGTGCTGTTAGTTTCCAGAAGTACTCTCTAAGAAGTTATGATGCTTCAAGTTATTTTCCAGACACTGAGGAGTCTAAAATTTAGGTGTAGCAAATTTAATGTCTCAGTTACGAAAATTGTGTTGAAAATGGCTGTAAACTGTTTGTTTTTGGTTTAAGCATGTGTGACCATTATTTCACTGTCTAGCAGATTTGTGGACTGTAATGATGAGCCAATACAGCCTTGCCTAGGTGTAGTTTGACCAGTAATTTGTTTCACATGATGCCATCAAATGGTTTAAAAGACTTAGAAAAATTTCTTAGAGCATGACCTTTCACTCAACAGGACGTTTACGTTATGCTCCTATACTTCTGGTTCACAATAAAGCAAGTACTAACTTTATGCTCGTGTTCTTTCAGTTTTTGTTGGCTCCTGTGAAAGTTACTAAAATGTCTGCTTTGTGGATCAACAGAAAACTTAGTAACCAACTGTGCCCCCACTCCCCCCAATCAACTTCCTGGCTAGACTTATTGATGGTACCAAGCACTCATCACTTGATTTATGGCAAGACAAGCTAGATGGACGTCAGTGACCACCTCCGTTGACCCCTCACTACAAACTTTCCAGAGATAGTTACAAAGTACCTGGTCAAGAAATATTTGAATTCTAAAATGTGTTAGCAATTGATAGAAATTCCTTTGAAGGCAAGGGGGGAGGGGGTGGGTGGGATTGGATTTATCCTTTATGACTTTCTTCACTGTGAAATGTTTCCAGGGTATTAGCTTTTCAACTGGAGTTGCTTTGCTTTGAGAAACACAGAGATTTATGATAAAAATGTCAGTTTATTCAATAAAATAAACTGACAATTCTATTCCCCAATACCAGTTACAGAGACGGACAAAATAAATTTGTAGTGACTATGACAAAGATGCATTTAATTCCGTATATATATTTGCTACATATCACTATTGCTACCTTCTTCAAGACAATAAAATCATAACAATTAATACAAAGAATGAGTACATCCCAATTATAAAATGTCACCTCATTACAAAAAACCAAACAAAAGTATACAAATGGCACATAATATGAAATATTGGGATAAAAATCATTACTGGTTTACCTTTAAAAAAAAAATTATTATTTTGATTTTCTCTTAAAAATTTGTAAATAACGAACAAGGTTTTATTTTAAAGTCAGGCAATATTCGATCACTAATTAACGGCCAACCCATGTTTCAGTAATTTTTCAAAAGGAGGTAGTAACCCATCGACCACAACCAAACAGCTTGTAAGTTGTCTGAGAAGCCTGGGCGGTCACTTTTGTTGAACTTTCTCTTTCTTTGTGATGGTAACAGAGACTACCAATCTGTACTGAAACAGACGATTTAATGCACCAACACGGGCCGTAATACTGGGAATACTGTATGCAATTGTGAACAATAACAACATTCATACTCTGGGGTAATACTGGGAATGTATGCAAACTGTAAAATAACAACATTGACAGAAGGAAATAAAGCCTCTAGAATGACTGGTTACAAGGTATTTATCGTA
Source organism: Apostichopus leukothele (assembly GCA_010014835.2). NCBI lineage: Eukaryota > Metazoa > Echinodermata > Holothuroidea > Aspidochirotida > Stichopodidae > Apostichopus > Apostichopus leukothele. The sequence continues at coordinate 3,374 of JAAAKB020050562.1, forward strand.
GATATCGGCAGGAAATAAATGCTGTAAAATCTAGGACGTCATTATTCTTAGTTAAGGCAAGCATAGCAACGGTAATTAATATGCAGAAATTAAAAGTCAGAGACAGCTTAATTGAAATGTTTGGACCATGGATGAGGTTGGAGTGGCAGTCAATTTGATTTCTGTTTCATACCATTTTTATTCCAGTGTGTGGCATAATCCTTGGCGGGGCCAAGATAGATAGCCTGAAATTCAATTGCATGACATACTACCATGGATCAATTAGAATCATCACTGTAAAGTCTGCAGTTAGTTTCTATTAGACAAGAATATTGTTCTCCTTATGAAAGAACATACTCTTCTCTTGTTATTTAATTAATAAGAGGAGTGCACAGCTGTGGGATATCAATTATAAACTATGCAATTTAAGCGTCTACTTTTGCTGCATGCATTCAAATTTTCTTTTAGTGTTAAAGCAAGATTAAAACCTTTACAAACCAGGGAAGGTGCAAAACAAAAACGGACGGTGAAAAGCAAAGGGGATGGCAAAATCAAACAAAAACTGTGCATTTCATACAAATGAAACTAAATGAATTTAGAGTGGTCTTCTAAAAAATGTTTACTTTAGAACAGCTCCTAAAGGAAAGTTTTTCTATTACTCAATGAATTATAAACAAAGTTATTATTTATCTTAAACATTCGTTTCTTTTCAAAGGTACTGTCAAGTAAAGAATTTGAAACCACAAAAAATGACTATACACAATGTTTTGTAAAGAGAATAAGAATATTTTTAAAATAAAAATAAAGTAAAAATATTAATCACTTTTCAATGTGTTAAAAATTTGTAAGAAATTAATTTGCCTTGACCTGTTGCTTCCCAAAATCAATTGACACTTCCTTTTATTTTTGTTGAAAACTTGAAATGAATTTAGTTTCTTTTTATTTCAAGCAATATCTTTTAAATAGCCAAGAGTGATTAATACTACATTATTGGTTTCTATCTAATTTGGGGCCAATGAAATTTCTCAACATCATCTTGTCTGTCTAAAAGGCTCAAAAAGTCTTCACATGGTAAAAGATTTCATTTGTCTTTACTTAGCTTGATTATTCCCAATTTTGAATGTGACCTGATATATACTCAATTTGTTAAATAATTTTTTAAGAAAATTAATTTGCCTTGACCTGTTGCTTCCCATAGTCAATTGACACTTCCTTTAGTTTTTTTGGGAAAACTTAATATGAATTTATGTGAACTTATGTGAAATGAATTTATGTGAACTGATATATATTTATAGACATGAGTTTCACACAATTTTACAGTGCATAAGAATTTCCTTATGGCCACAGCCAAGTTTACATGTTTTATGGGCATCAAAAAGTGAGTGCACGGCCGCCATCTTGGCAATATCCAAAGAAGGACAGTACAAAATAAAATCATCCATAAAGGGAACACTTTTGAGCGGGTTTAACTTTTGTGGAAAACATGGAAAATTTGCCCACTTGACTGTCGGATTGGATAAAGTTTTTTTCTGAATAAATGAGAGTAAAACAAGATAGAAATCTTCTGACTTGCTGTTTTGTCAAGCAGGATACATAAACTCCACAAAGGTGTGCAAACATTTCTTTTCTGTTTTTTACAGTAAAACCTGGAAATCCAGGCAATTTGAAACCACAACAAAGAACTTTGGAAAAACTAAACAAAGAGTGGTTTTGTTGTTTGCAGTGGCAAACCATGTTGAAATTTGTAAGTACTGATCTGTTGTGTCATAAAATAAAATGAGTGCGGCGTGATGCAATTAATGGACCTGGATAATCTCGGTGTTGGGATAAAGAGGTCTGGTTAATCCAGGTTTCACTGCATTGCTGTCTACAAGTGACATAAAATATTATCAAGTTCTTCACTTTTTGATGTCAGTATCAATCATGATTAATGGCACTTCTAACATTTTGGCACAATTGCTAAGGGAAAGGACTACCAACTAAATACAAAGAGGTTGTTACATATAAAGAAGCAAAACAACTAACGAATACAACCAGTTGTTAATTCGAACAAGAACCCCAACACCACGATTTTACTTTTAAAGTCCCCCGGATACTGAGATGAACTGGAAGAGAAGAAACAAGAGAGAAAGTGCTCCGTTAGGGTTAGATATCATCCGTCTCTTTCAAACACCCATGGAAACTTGAATGAACTGCAACAAAAAAACAACATCAAAACAAAATGAGGTATGAGTGATGACAATAAATGGATGTTGAAAGGAGGCTTTCATCTGGTACCATTATTTTGATCCTAAGAATAAAGCCTTTCTTATTCATGATCAAGGAGATACAAACCCAGCTTTCATCACTGGATTATTTGATCCAGATAACTGTGATCAACAATTATCCCATATAGATCAGACAAACCTGATTGGGTGTTTGGAGATATCACAGGTTTAATCTTCCTACTCCTATGTTAACTCACATGGCAAGTATCATAATGACACCATTTCAGCCACCTTGCTTCATGGTTTCCTCTTAAAGTTCTTTCAATGTTTTTTTCTTCTATCTGACACCACAGTTTAACAAAATGAAAGCAGCTCCCAGACGTGCATTGAAACTATGACATCTCCCAAACAGAATCAGATTTTTCTTAGCTGTTTGGTGGAATTGTCCTTCACAAAGATCTCTTACATGTAAGCCAAAGATGATGGTTGGGTTTGTGTTTCATTTTACAAGAACTAATGTTTTGCCCACAAGAAGTGTGAAACGCCATAAACCATTCTTAACATCAACCAAGGCTGAAATGTATACAGCAGATTTATTGACCATCTATTCAGTTTTGTCTCTTTTTGTTCTTTAAGAAGTCTTCTCCTGCATTTGAAGACAATCCTTAAAACTTAACTGAGAGAAAGTATTGAGAGATTGAGGTTTCACAAAGTCAGAACGGTTGATCTATTTGTTTGGGTTTGAAAGTCAGAGCAGGTGAGGTCAAACCTACTGAGCATACATCGATGCCCGGACAAACTCCTTCTCCCCTCCCCTGCCCCCTCTCCCTCCCCCTCCCTCCAACCTACCTTTGTCAGGTCATGAATGGTCATGAAGTTCAATGAATATTTATATGCCATGTGATTACATTACTACACAATCATATGAATGTTTGAGCATGCTATTTGCTACATGAAATTAAGATATTTGAGAATGTACATGCTGACAAGATTTTATCGCTGAGCAATGCCCGTTATGAAAAGGACTACGAGATGATATTATTATTATGCAAATATATGCTATGTTTAAACTTGGTCAGCTTCTTCTGGTAAATTTCCCACAGTCAACACAAACAAACAAGTTAACAACCCTGGTAGTTTTTAAATTCCTAACTCCTCTGGATGACTAAATGTAAGGGACGATCACGTGAGATGTATTTTGTGCTTCATCATCTTTCGTCTGGAAGCAGTTTTTAGCTTGATGTTTTGTCTGATACCTGTATCTCTTAATATTTCTGATTAATGAAGATATGTCCAAGAACCATGGTGAATGATGATGATGATCATAATAATAATAATCATAATAATAAGCAGTTATTTTTGCGACGCTTAGGCGGTCACAAATGTGGGAGAAACCCGCAGGGGCTTATGGATTACAACTTACACGTCGGATGGCTTCCAATTCGACATTTTAACTCATATTTTGGAATCTTTTCAATTTAGAAAGTCATTTCATCCACTCGGCCACAGCACCTAACACTGTTATCTATCTTTATGTGTTTTGGTCCATCTTTAAATTGTCATACTATCATTATAGTACTTAGATCTATAAAAGTTGTCTACACTGCTAATCTGTCTGAGAATATAAGAAGATAGTCATAAATACTCACATCATCATACCGAAAGAGTGCTGAGCCATTCTGCTGAGTATCCCTTCGTCGGAACTGATCTGTGAATAATAATAATAATAACCATGATGAAAACAGCAACAATAAATAATAATAACCACCACCACAACCACATTAACAATGATTATTTAAACAAAAATAATCAAATAATGTTAGTTGTATTAGTGATATTTTAAACACCCATTATAAAGTTACTTATGGGGAATTGCCTTACATCTCAGATAACAAATTGTGATTATCACGCAACTGACCTATATTGGGTTAAAGGTTATATCTCTTATTGTGACATGTTTCCAAAACCATTTGAAAGAAGTCGATTCACTACAACTCACTGTCAGCTAACCTTATCAAGATGAAATTTTTTTGGACTTCAAAGAATTTTGAACACTTGTAAAAGAAATCATTGATTGTCCTTTAAACTTCCTTTTGAAGTTTAATACAATCACTATTCTTCTCTATTTGTATTGTACCTCTCCTTCCCAAATCTTAACCCATTACCTTTCACGGCAGAATTGTAAAATGTCCAACAAACCTGTCAGTGCCCTGAGTCGGACACAGAGGGCCACAAAGGCGTCGAAGGTGACCTTTCCTTGGATCGAGTATCTACGAATCAGACAACCATATGCTTGTGGAGATAGGTTATAACCTGATGAAGAAAAGGACACAACGACTGACTCCACACAATCTACACAGTTAATGGTTGCATTGAAAGGACACAACGACTGACTCCAAACAATCTATACAGTTAATGGTTGCATTGAAAGGACACAACGACTGACTCCACACAATCTACACAGTTAATGGTTGCATTGAAAGTTAAGCTAAAGGGTAGGTGATGCCAATATCTGATCTTCACTATGTTGGTGAACTTTGCACATTTTTGGGAAGTTCCTGCGGTGTTCATCCGTAGCTTATTTGAAAAGAATTTGTCCTTTAACCATTTCACAAATATTAATATGTATTAAGATAGTCCATTAGATAAAACAGGTGCAGGCCTAAGCTTATTTTGGCTGGTGAGAGAGTAATATATCCAAAGCAGCATGGTGAAGTTTGCATTCAATTTCTCTGTATTGTTTTGATATGACAACATCTGAAGTTGGCACGCTTTGCATCAAAAGTGAACTTGAAGCAAACAGGTGTGATGTCATAGATACACACTGACAATTTTTTTTTCCTTCCGTTTTTCTTTAAAAAAATTCTTGGAAATTGTGATGCATTAACGTATACATATGTACAGCATGATATCTTTTTTTTTGGCTTGCTCCCGATCAAATGAATGCAAATCTAGTCTACGAACCAAAGCTGGTTAAGGCTTGCTGAAGTTCACTTGGTTCGACAGTTCCAGACCTATCACGATCAAAATTCATAAAGGTTTGCTTCCACTGGTTCAGCGCTGTCCAGAGTTCTTTAAATTCGTTGAACCCCATCTGACCGGAATAATCTCTCTAATTTGTCAACAACGTTAAAGGAAACATGAGGCATGGATTGAATTGAGTGAATGGGCTTCGAGTAAAGCCAGCATATCAAAGGATAACTTAGCTATCCCATAATACACTTTTCAGATATGCCTGCTGTAAATCGACAGAGCCATTGGCAAAGAAAAAATAACCTTTGCAAAGACAAAAAGAAATTATCTACCCTTCCCCTCCCCATCCCCCCTCCCTAACAGGTTGATATACATGGAGAGAGGTGATTGAGGTTTTGATACTGATCTGTGATACACTGTTAACAACAGGACGAGGGGAACAGAGGGTTGTGTGGATCAATCACATAAGAAAAAGCAAAGAAAATACCCAAAAAAACTGATTATACTGCAAATCCCTTCAACTAGGTTGAATGAAACATACACTATGTCAGATCGATAGTTACTGTACTAACCGAGCGACATGTTTTGTTCGAACATTCAAAGCAATGAGGGAACAGTTATAATGTTGTAATGCATCAAACTCATCACCAGAATGCAAAAATGCATTGTGGTTTCCATGATGTAACATGAGCAGGTTTCTTCATGAATCTGACGTAATGTATAGTGAGGGTGTACATGTTTATAAGGGTTTCACGATTTGACCTCTGATGACCCCAAATGACCTTTGACCTCCAACAAAAACAATAGACTTCTTTAACTCAATGTGGTACCTTCTACACAGCAAATATGAGGTCGGCCCAAGCTTCCAGTATTGAGATATCGTGATTACAAGGTATTCACAATTTGACCCCTGGTGACCACAAACGACATTTGCCCTCCACCAAAAACAACTGGCTTCGTTTACAGAATGTGGTACTTCAACACAATGTGGTACTTCAACACACGATACAGTATATAAAGTTGGTCTGACCTTCCCTTCTTGAGATATCGTGTTTACAAGCTGGGCGTCACAAACGCACTCACACACACGTACATACACACATACGCCATCGTGAATGCAAAGGTTACGATTATCATCGACACCAAAAATAGGGAAACCTGACAAAACAATGGATCAAATGGCTAAAAGAGAACAAAACCGGTGAAGAGACATCCCGACGTGACTGTTTTTGTACGATTGTAACAAGTTGCTTAACTTTGAAGGAGGGAGGAGTCACACAGGTCATTCAATAAAGAATGTATTGTTCCGTTCAAGTCCCTTTGAAACTACCTCCACTTCATGACCTGTTACAGGGTGGTACTGCAAGCACTAAGGTTGACAGTTGATTCCATTCAATGTTAACTATCAAATATTAAAAAATTACATTTCTTCTTTAGAAATACAGATAAGGACGAGTATCAAGGCTACACTTATCATATGTTTCGTGGCCAACTTTCTTTGAAATTTTTCTCTTTACTCTCAATAATAAATTACAAACTTTGAGTTTCATTTATCACTTTTCTTTTGCTGTGAGATGAAACTGTCCAAACCCATAGTGGAAGCGAAACAACTGAGGGAAGACTTCAAAGTGAGGAAATAGTTGTAAATCAACAAAGTAGAATTTTTTTTCTTTCTCGAAAGCAGCTTTTTTATATTTAAGTAAAGGATACATCCAGCATGTTGATCATCACAACACAGGTATCTCGACTAAATGCTGCACAAAGACGAGAAAAGGAAAAAGAAAGAAAAAACTGTAAGAAAAGTAATTAAACAAATATCAATGGTCTCTTCTCTTTTTTTTTTAAAGTCCACTATTTTCAGGATTTGACGGTCAACTATAAACAGATGATATTTTCAATGAGCAGAACAGGTCATTCCAAGCTAAGCATCAACAAACTGTCCTAATCTGATCACCTCAGGAATTGATGAAAGTCCATATGAGTATTCCATTTACAGACAGAACTACTAAAGAACTTCCCAAATGTTTGTACCTCGGACACCCTTTAGATACAAGAATAACATTTATTCAAAGAGCAAATCAAAATATTTCAATGTTCTCTCTCCATCGTTCTCAAATAATGTTATGGTATTTCAGAATGGTATGGAATCAAACAAAACAAAACGTTGATTTAATACAGAAAGAACAAAAGGTAGAGACATTTTTTTTTTAATCTTACGTTGATAGGTTCCAGCGATGCCAGATGAAGTTAAACATCTTTGAAGCTCGTCTGCATCAATTTGTCCATCCTGATGAGAAACGTTTGATATTTGTCAATAAATTATACTTGATCAATTAAAGCAATGGTTCCCAACCTGGGGTTAAAGTATCCCCACTTGCAAGATGTGGGGGAGGGGAGGGGGAGGGGAGGAAGAGTGGGAAGGAAGGTATTAGATCCAATTTGTTGGGGATCATAAATAGTTCACTGCTGCTGCTGACAGAACATTTCTTGTAGAAACTGAAGGTAGATTCATTGGTTAAGGCCTGTGTGAAGCATTTTCCAATAGTGACTGGTTTTCGTAGATAGGACATAAGACTTTATAGGACAGGCTAGTGGCTAGTGGTTGCAATACGGTCGGAAACCATTTCTTCCAAGTATTTAATGACAACCTTAAAGCTTGTCATATTCTCCATTTTGCTTACTGTACATGTGATCCAGACCTGTGTTCTCTTCATAGAATCAACAGATAACAAATCCTGTCCCCAATTTGTATAAGCTGTAGTTACATTTGTATAAACGCTATAGGTTAGGTCTAGGCTTCATATTTCATTTTGCAAAGTAGTAGAGTTTAAACATAAAAATTTAACATTAAATCTTGAATCAAGATGCTAAGTTACTAACCAATAATTTTGTCCTTAAAATTGGCTAAGTTAGTGGGAGACAATATTGGCCTAAACAGGGCCGGTTACCCTGAAGCAAACCTAGACTACAAAATTACAATGCGGTATTGATAGAAACCAGTTACGACATACTGTACCATACTTGCCTTCATTACATATATATCAAACAGTTTTCCAATTTTCAGTATGAGTAACAAGTAAAGAAACAAATTTCCTAAATGTTAATATTATGACTTAAAATTTTTTAAATAAAATTCATGATGTTTATGCTTACCTGACCTGCTACTGCTTGGAAGTAACCAACCAAGGGATCTTGCTGCTAGAAAAAAACAAAAAACAACTTGTCAGTAAAATGACATTGCTACTACTTGTAACTACTAATTTTATCAAATGCACTAACACAAACGGGGCCATGTCATTCCGCCATCGGAACAATCCGCCATAGAAAATGTGCTCTTTCTACCATAGAAAATGTGCTCTTTCTGCCATAGAAAATGTGCCATTCCGCATGTTACCCTGATGGCGGTAAAGCACTTTTTGAATGGCGGAAAGAGCACATTATTGTGGGTGCACTGTAGGCCTATATGCACTGTATGCTTCGGTTCACACTACTTAGGCCCGCAAATTCCACAAAATCAAAAATTAGAATCAGTCTCTTTAATAAACAATCAGCAAATAGAATTTAATTTGATTTATTCAACCAACTATTATATATTTGAAGACAGTGTATCGACTCTTACGAACTTACAATTAATACTATTCAATCAACATGTACATTAAAGACTGTGTATCAATTCCCCAATCTTGTCTTAACTACACATCTAGTACCTACGTATCCTTCCACGCGATGCAAAGAAAGTTTCACCGATACATTCCTGTACACCAGGGTAAAATCCACTCCTAAAATGTACCTTTCTGCTACAGGTTTCGAGCCTTCCGCCATGGCGGAAAGGATCGAAATCTATGGCGGTATGTACCTATGGCGGAATGGCACCTGATCCCACACAAACCATGCTCAAAAATTTGTTCTTTCTTTTTGCATTGAGAGTGTTTGAATAAACTTTTGCATTCATACTGCAATAATTTCTTTGTTGCAAACCTACCTAAAAAAAAACAATTTTATATTAATTTATTATATACAGTAATGGGAATGGAGTTGGAACAAACTGTGGTGAACTGACTAGTCCCATCAATGAATAAATGGGGAAATTCCATTTTAAGAACAAAATTACACATGAAAAGTGTCAATGGTGACTTACAGTAAATCAGGAGTTGAAAAAGATTTTGAGCTTGGAAACTGTGTATCAGACAAGGGGTTTGGTCTCCTGCCATTCTGGTATATCCCAAGTTTCCAACACTACCATAGCATATTGTATGGATTACCAGGCTGTAAACTTAACAGGCTGCAACGTGTATGATTACGGCTGTACGTCTTGTTACGAAACTTGTAAATATGAGCACATTACCCGTCATGATTGAGCTCCACTGGCTCCTGATTTGCGAACCATTAACTACAAACTACTTCTGATTGTGTTCAAATGTCTACATAACAAGGGCCTAAGCTATCTCTCTAATTTGTTTCAACTTCGGCTGATATCCACACGATCACTCCGTTCTAATTCTAATTCATCACAGAAGTTGACTTATGGCACAAGAACGTTCTCATATAATGCTCCTTACTTGTGGTTCAACTCACTTCCAGAATATGTTAAAATGTGCAAGACTGTGGATGGTTTCAAATCGGTTCTCAAGACGTATCTTTTTACTAAAATGTATATGTTGTAACTATTGTTAAGCGCCACAAGAATTATTTCATAGTTTGTTTTGCGCATATAAAAATGATATATTAATATTATTATTATTACCTAAGATACTCAAATTGAATACCCTGGTTCAAAAGCACAGAATTTTTGGCCTAACTTTAGAATCCGTACCATATGAATGGGAAAGCTTACTACAGTAGGGGCTAGGAATTAGGGTTAGGAAGTAGGAAATTAGGGTTAGGAGTAGGGTTAGGAAGTAGGGAATAGGGTTACAGGTTAGGAAGTAGGGTTACGGGTTAGGAAGTAGGGTTAGGAAGTAGGGTTAGGAATCAGGGTTAGGAAGTAGGGAATAGGGTTAGGGGTTAAGAATGGTACGGATTCTAAATTTGTACCGAATTTTTCTACAAGCATTTTCTGTATACCTAGAAAATATGTTTATTTGGATTTCCGACTGGCAGACAATTCATATCCTTTATTGATATGTACTTAGGGTATTGCCCTACTGTACAATATACTGCAGTACGAGTACATTAATGATGTGCAGCTCTGCATGTTTAGTAACTTCATTACCTCGGTGATAATACATGCTTTCATGATCAGTTTGACAGTTGGTTTGCTGCTGTATCTTTGTTATAGCTTACAGCATTAATTTTATTGCGCATTATACCAAATATAATGCTAGTGTACCTGCATGCCATTGTGTCAGTTGGGTGCAATATGTCTTTGCACTGAGTGCTCTAGTATGACTAAGAGAAATTTAAAACACCTTTACATCACGGAGTTGAGACAAACCTTTGCGATGTTTTAAAGTGAAAATTCTTGTTAGTAACGCTAGTAGTACAATGGACACTTCGAAGTTCGGACACCTAAGCCTTAAAACACCCCAAAACTATATCTTCTGGTATAAATCACCTGAAA
>JAAAKB020050672.1:0-14088 GCA_010014835.2 Apostichopus leukothele
GATTCGTTCAAAACACTACACATACACAACGTTACGAGTGCCTGTACGCCTATACTGTTGCCAAATTACTTGTTATGACCATAGCCTAGGCCTCCTTGATGCAGCAAATGACAATTTTTTTTTGGTTACCTAATATTTTGCACAAAACTTAAAGCCAGTTGGTTTTAGAACAATCAAAATAGTTGCCCTCTCCACCAGACAAGTCTTGCAAATTCTAGCTTACCTTCATTTGCTCCTTTACGTAGCTGCTTTTCTGTGGAAGCCATTTTGACAAGGTCCATTATTTTTGCGGACAGTTCCTGGGTGGCCAAGGGATAAGCCTTGGGGTTAACTTCTGCATCAACATCTTCTTGAGACTGCGACAGAATAAAACACAAGTTAGCCAAGGAAAAAGAGAAGTCAAGTGCATATAATAGGAAACCCTACAAATCATACCAGACTTTTAATGTGAGTGGAAAATTGCTCATTTACCACACCTATACTGTACTATCTCATTGTAGCTTTCACCTTCGGAAATGCACTTTGAGACTTCTTTGGCAAGCCTCACTTAGGGATAAGACTGAGCAACACTTTAACAACTTACAAGAGAGGGACATGATAGAAAATTTGATAGCAGCTCAATAATATTTAGCAATAATAAGAGGTTGTATCAGGCTTAGGCTATGTTCCTTACAGAATTATGCCAATTTTTTGACTGATGACTGTTAACAGACTAATCACACGCTTTTGTTTTTGTCTACTTGTTCTTGTCAACTTTTGTCTACTTGGGCTAGTATTAGTTAGCTACTGCACTGGTAGAGAAATGCCAGTGCCATTTTCTCAGAGCTCCCAAGTGACTTGCATTTGATGTCACAAACCCACCAACCTGCACATACTAGTCGAAATCCTGCATCTGGCTGAGTTGCGTGTCACAAAGTTAATTACAAAGGCAAATGCGCTTGTGTTACTTTAAATAGTTATTGTAATATTAAACATTATTATAGCAATTTATAACATATCCATGCCACCATTTTGCATGTATGGTGTAACATCATGAGTGCCACTTGTAGAACAAAGCTAGTAACAGGAACATGGCTAGGCTACACTTGTGTATTGTATTTTGAGTCTTGGTACTTGCCTCTAGCGTAAATAGGCCACCACAAGACAAAATTCCATTCTTTTATCAAAAGGCAAGGATGTTCCCCATTCCCTTTCACATTTTATATTTATGATCAGCATTTGCATCAGGAAAAGTTGGGAACTTTGTAGGCTATTCTTATCTAATTTCTACAACTGGCCAACAGAGAATCCACTGGCATTAAGCCAGAAGATGGCTCGAATTATGAGGCTCCAACCTCTTAGGTTACTATTATAGTAGAAAAAGCAATAATGGGCTAGCCAGACCAATGTTCCACGTTGCTAGAGTTAGGCTACGTTTGCCCTAGCCTATGCCTATGTTACACCAAGCCTAGCCTAGGTCCTAGTAAAACTGACTACGTTTAACTACTATTTGTAATATTAGCTTACCAAACCCGTTACGTCAGGCAATATTTTAATAAGTACTATAAACAAACCTTACCATATTGATTTCTTGAAGGTGATGTTTAGCTTTTATTCTGGAATATGGCAATCCTCTCGGCCTTAGCTTCACGGAGGACGCAGTAGGTTTTATGAATGGGGTATGAATGTGTTGGTTTATCGTTTAACTGCTACATGTAATATAAATGGCTCGAGGTGCACTGTGATATCACCATGTGCGTTTCGTCAACGATGAAATGTGCACATGGACTTTCATCCTACTTTCATGGAACGCCAAATAGTCCTGGGAAAGCTATAGGTCTCGCACCACAATTAATTGTTCCATCGACTTAAACACTAAACTCGTCACTTTCAAGAACTGCCAAACAATAGACAAAAGTTTTGAACTGGTATATCCTACCCACCACATGATAGCTGAGATCTTGGCCTATCATGACACTTGCAAACTTTAATATCATGACCGTTTCGATTTTGAGCTACAAGAGGAGCAAGTTTACCATACTGAACTGCGTAATATCAACATTTAACCAAAGATTTTCTAAAATGGTTTATATCACCTTCAATCCCATGTTTTCACACCATCTGTACTTTAAATTATGCTCTTTCATATAAAGGCAGAACAAACAATAACAGTAACCGATAAAATGCTTAAACAAGCTTTAACTTTGGTACTTTGACCTCTTTTCTCTGACAATGGTTAACCTTTCGAGCAGATGAACACTACTGAACATACACAAAGTCGTACGCACTGACAATATTCAATCTTGTACTCCAAAAATGAAGTTAAAAAAGATGGAAATGATACCATCATGTTGCTTGTAGGCCCTATCCAAACAAAAATATCTCAAATGGGAGGGAACGAGACCCATCCCCTGAGGCCCCTCCAAAAGACGGACATCAGCCAACAATTTGACATCCTCAAAGATTGGTACACTGGCTACATGTACGACTGTCTGAATGTTAAAGAAAATATGTTCTCGAATTCAATGTACATAAGCGCAAACCTGATTCAGTCACCAATCAAACTGGAGAGCTGCCATAATAGAGAGATTGAAGAAAATGGTACAAGAAAACGAAAAATCCAAACAAACACAACAAAACAAGCTAACAAATTGTTCATTGGTGAATGCCCAGTTTAATTTGCAAAAGGTTATGTAAAGGTAGGTGGTTGTACTTCGGGTAGCTAGGTAGTGCCACAATATGCTGAGCTTATGTTGTTCAGGGAACTTTTTAAGGAAATTCCTAATGGTTTGGTCATGGTTTGTAAGTTATAAGAAGGAAAAACAATGAAGTTGGATTCTCCAGATTCTCAAGCTTTAAAGCCATTTTCTGCTTTTGTGCTTTGTTAATGTGAATCTTTTATCAGTAGCATCAGCCTTAACTATTAGTTGCTACCATAAGCTATTCACATGACTTTGAAAATTCATTTTGAATATTCCTCATGCATGATATAGTGCACTAGAAAGTATTATCTATGCTACTAGCACTCCATTAATTTCCCAAAACGTATAATTAGTCAAGAAATATTTTTTAGATTAAAGTTGGACAATGATTTTTAAACCTTGGACCAGGGCCCCAAACACAGATTTGAGATGAGGCCCAAAACCTAATTTGTGATAGACATAACACATGGTGTTGCATTATATTGTATAATGGCAAAGAAAATATATAGCAATGTTTGAAGTGGAATGATATCAAACATAAATATCAAACTCTCAAAGGCAAACATAACAGGATGTAGAAAATTCATTTTCTCTTAATATATTGTTTTTCACAATCCAAAAGAAATATGAGAAAGTTTCTTAATATAATAACAACAAAACAAAAAACAAAGAAGAACAAGATATAAGAATTAAATTTATGAAGGATAAAGAATAAAACTAAATCTTAAGAATTCTTTTAAACATAAATGTGAATCTATGAACCAAAGTTGATGTTGTGTTTTGCATCATTGACCTTTGACATTATCTGATGGTGTCATACCAAACTCTCATAGAAAAGAGAGGGTTCCTGGAAACAACTTATGTATTAAAGTCAAGTCCACAAAGATCACACCGAAACTGGTTAAAAGCTGCAGAGGTTTAGAAATAAACATAAAACTTAACATCAAATTTGTCGGACACAAACTTTCTGCACTGCATTTAAGCACTTTATAACTCATAAATTATGAGTATTTGAATGGTGGTATTACAACACATCTTAGTTGTATTGAAGGGTATCCAGTTATAGATAGATAAAGTCACAACGTACAGCAAAGTACTGCTAAAGGAGATATATGGATATGCTAGGATAACACACATATCTCCCCAGACTGATGCCAATGATAACACTCATAATAATTATTATTATTTAGGATATGAGAGTAGGTATGTTTGTATAACACACAACACCACACAGATGCCAATAATAATGATCATAATTAATATTATTATTATTATATAGGATTTGAGAGTAGGTATGTTAGGATTACACACACATAAAGCACCAGACAGATGCCAGTGCACACAACTTACTTCATCAATGGTAAATAACTTACACAGATATTACCATGTATCCAAGAAGAGACCATCTTAGAAGCCAGGAGAAACAGACAGACAGATAGACAGACAGAAAGACAGAGAGAGAGAAAGAATATGAGAGATGCAGAGCCCAATGGAGTTGAAAGATTATAAACAGCTTATTTCAGGCAAAGAAAACAAGCTGAATTTTCTATTTACATAGGAAGACCTACAGCAAAAGTTGCTCCAAGCCTTTGAGTTGTATCAGAGACAAGAACTACAAAAATTAGGAATATTCCAAGCTGCTAAAATTAAATAATTTTCTGTTTTCTCAGAAATGTAAGATTGTTTTCAGCGCAACCATTGAGAGCCTCATTATGCATCCTATTATACACACAGACACATACTACTGTGTGGAAAATAATCATACATTCAGGATAATTGACTTTCTTGCCAAAGTTTCAGCCAATTCTCAGAGAACTAGCAATTTAAAACAATAACACTGTGTCCATTGTGTGTCAATGTACAATCAAGTTTGAAATATTATTGGGCACATTCATGACTAAATTCATTGGCAGTAATAGTACCATTAAAAGAATGAAGAAAACAACATACAATCTAGGCTGCACAGTGAATACTTATGGCTGGATTCAGTGCGGTCACTAGGTGCCAGCAAAGAACTAATGAATCTAGGATATTTGTTAAGTACATGTGTCCTTCCAACGACTTACTCTGCTGTGAAAATGTTATTTGAGGGCTCTAGAGATGGAGAAAGCAATGGCAATGTTGCTAGGCTACAGTACTGACTGCATTAAAACACAAAGTTCAGAATATAGCCTAATGTACATTTATGAATGGAAGGGTCAATACACCTACCCACGCATGCATCTGATAAATGTTTTGGACAAACAAAGGCAACGTTATTATCTGAATATTTCATCCTCTTGAATTCTGCAAACGAGCAATATTCTGGCAGAAAAGTACATCGTTATGACTGTGTGATTATTTATAACACAATAGTGTAAAACAGATTGCTCAGAGCGTCAAGGTTGAATACATAATGAGGCTTCAAGATTAACATGGACTGAGGGCACAACATGCTTCCAAATATAAAGCACTGGAAACAAGAGAATATGTACTCCAGAGAGAACAGAAAAGAAAAATGATCTAACCCCAAACCACAGCACAAATTAAGATAATGCAAGACCGCTTTAATGAATACACCCAAAATATTTCTTCCGTCACATAAATTGCAGGCAAAATTAAATAAATGTTGCATAACAATATAATAATACCAGCTGAAATAAGTGTAGTTGAAATTCATGGAAATAAAACTATATAGCAAATACTAGTCATGTTTTAGTAATCTCTTGAGTGGATACAGACCGAGAAAATGCTGACTCAATTACAACTCACAGAATATAACAGATCAAAAAACTTGACTTTCCACTTTTTACATTTTCATGCTGAATATGAGATCACATTTTATGACATCTGGATGGAAGACTGACAAGTTTCAATCCTTGTAAATTCATCTCCAAAGGTTCTTCCTAACTCTGGTTATGCAGGTTTGAAAGTGACTCAAATGAAGCCTCCATTACTCATGGCTCAAGCCATGACAGTAGGTGGTCTGTCTTATTGTTTATAATACATGCTCTTCAAATGTTTTGCTAACCCTTAATATTCTTCATGTTTCTACTTGTAATGTATTACAATGAAATGTTTGATTGATTATAAATGGTCTGCACTGTCCAACACGGAAACAAATCAGTCAAAATGCAAGGGTTGTCTACAAAATTACCCTGAGCTGTGGATAATTAAGTGATGCATTGAAAAAGACAACTTTCATCACAATATCCCCTAACTCTGCAGTCTGCTGCTGCCAATCACACATACAGTAATGCAGAAAACACTGAGCAACAAACCAATTTCAAATAAGTACTTACAAAGCACTAAGGTAGAAACTTCTCTCAAAGAATGAAACAACAGCCTCCTTGGAAGTCACAAAGAGACAGCTGACCAAAACACTATACGCTCTTGCAGGACAAAACTAGCTAATATCCATAACAAAGGCCTTCCTTCCTGCAATATCCTTTGTACTCATCAAACATAAATTCAGTTAGAGAGAAACGACTGCTGAATCACAATGTTAACATTCAAAAATATAAAACCAGAGATTCAACAAAGATCATCTTTGGCTAAGCTTATTGTCTTTGTCATATTTTCAGCCCTGCTTAAAAACTCTCTTTTAAAGATATCCACTTACTTTCCATTTTGTAGTTACACAATTTTGAAAGTGAACCTTAGAAGAGCACATTAATTTTTGAAACTTGTAATCAAACAAATGAGTATTGTTCGGTAAACAGAAATAGCAGAAAATGAAATGATGAGAGTAGTATTATCCACACATGGAATTACAGAAACACAGAAATATTTTCAAGCTGATCAGAGATCTTCCGAGTTTAACAGAGCAAAATGCCATTAGATCTCCGTATATATATATCCAGACTGGTTCTTTATCTAACTGTTCTGTTGCCTGTCAGTCCAGCCATGATGGAAATGTTGAAAATGTTAATATAAAATAAGCTATAACAATGGAATGAGATGAAATGTCTCTATAGATATTAATCTACATATTATCAGTCAAATATGAATATAATATTTCGGCATCCCCATTCCTTGATCAGAATATGTTAGCTTTGACTGAAAGTAAGAGATCTATTTCAACTTTCCACCAAGAAAATTATCTCCAGAGCTTACTGATTGAAATATCTCTCTCTCTTAAAACAATGACATAAGGAAGTACCCTGAGATAACTAGCGACACAGTCCTCTTTAGAAATAGAATCAAATCCTTCCGAGACTTTTTTGATTTTCATCTGCAATCAACAACTCCGGAGTATTAGTGACCAGTTACAGAAACTAGGTAGAGTTGGTTGCAAAATCCTCAGGCAGTTGATCTGTTCATCAAGGTGTCCAACAAATACTCCAAGTGGAACCATCCATAATTCCTCGGCTACTTTCATCGGTACGGATAAAAATGGCGTCTTTAAACGTCACATAGGATGAATGTTTTTCGGATTGACCTCTTCTCTCTGAGGTCAAATCTGGCAAGCTGGATGGATTCAATAGTCTTCTACCCATTCATTATCAGATATAAAGTGATTGATAATCTCCTTCATTGACAGGTTAGGAATCAGCTGCTCTTGGGTAAGTTTCACTCTAGTGATTGGATCAAAATGACCAACTCTCTGTGGAAAAAAAAATGTTAAGAAACATGGTCAAAAATGGCAGATCATTCAGATTGTCAGATGAAATATGCACAAATCTGTGAGCTTAAACACTACACTGTACGTGGAATTTGTTTGTTAATAGGAAGAACCAATACATTAATCTAAAGTTAACAAGAGACTTGTGTTTTCATATCCTGCCTGGTGTGTTGATGGCCGTTGGTCTGCACCACCCACCAGTGGAGGGCACATTAGTTAGCCCTTACCCTAACCCCCTACCTCACTAAGTAAGCCAGTCACTGCACTCAAATGTAACATGATACTTCAACTGTGATGACATAAAATGGACTTAAAAAGCAAAGCAGACTACATTAGAAGAACACTGCTGACGCTTTACAAGGTAATTAATGTTCTTCGGGTTTTAAAATCTCTTGAAATAGCAACAAAACAAAGGCTACACACCACGCTAATCTATGTATTCTACTACTGTTGAAATCATCTTTTCTTACCTGTAAGTGTTGTTCGATATCTTTCCTGTCGTAGGTAATGCCACTAGGAGTAATGACTGGCTCTTTCATCAGTTCAAAGCTTATTTTACCGCAGAGGTAGTCAGGAACATCTCGCTTCTAATATTGATTAGAAGAGAAGGTTGTAAATGAAATATGAAACACACTCCCACCCAGATTATCTCAGAAAGGTGGTCAGGAATATCTTGATTCTAGTATTGATCAGAAGAGATTGTAAATAATACTCAATACATGCTACATACTGTTACCCCCCCCCCCCCCCCCCCCCTCCCCAACTTGATTGAAAACAGGCAATCAGTGTCATCTCCTGTTTGTGATTGAGAATGAGAAAAGCTCATGGTAAGAACTGCTTACAAACACCCCTCTTCCACCACCCCTTGATTTTATCTACAGGCCATCAGCTTCCATCAAGAATACAAAGGGAAAACTGAAAGGAAATATCTTCACATTTTACAACATGTATGTAACTACCTTTGGGTCCAAAGAGGCACCTTGATTTACAAACTACAACCTACTTTCAACGTCCAAACAGGAGTTAAGGTTTTAAGGAATAACCAAAAGCAACAATAACCTGTCAAACATAACACGCTTGGCTGCTTCAAACACGCACAGTGAATACATAGACTTGTGTTTACTACTATAATCACAATACTGGTGT
This sequence comes from Apostichopus leukothele, assembly GCA_010014835.2. Taxonomy (NCBI): domain Eukaryota; kingdom Metazoa; phylum Echinodermata; class Holothuroidea; order Aspidochirotida; family Stichopodidae; genus Apostichopus; species Apostichopus leukothele. The sequence goes on from JAAAKB020050672.1 coordinate 8,431, forward strand.
ATTCCAAGTAGTAAAAGGAGAAAAGTAAAAATCCAACAAGTTCTGCTCAATTTTACTTTATAGTCATAAATATAACTGTTGTAAAATGTTGTAAAGTTGAAGATAATGTCATATTTTGCTCAACAAACATCTAGACTGGAACTTTAAGGCCACATACCAAACTTGTTAACATTCATTTTCAACTGTATACCTCAGAGCAACTGTCCTTATTCATCAAGAATGATTGTCTGATAAGGTATTGTAGGATTGTAGCAGAGAAGGAAATAGTAAAAGAGTGGTTCTTTTTGTTCAAACTCACCTTTCGTCTCTCATCTACAGCAGAGAATAGAATTCCTAAGTCGTCCCTAAATGTTTGCTGTCAAGAAAAAGATATAATGGATTATGTAACACATTTCAACGAAGGAACTTAAATGACTATCAAGGGTCTTCCATTTGTGAGTTCGTTTTTGAAGTACCAATGAAGTGTTACAATTCTTTTGCTAGGCATTAACTTGTTAACCATTTTTGGCAAGACATCATTCATAATGAACAAACGTAAAGAACAGAACAGAGAGAAGTCATCAGTTCATAGACAGAGGCTGAGGAAGATTATGTTTGATAGCTCTATGAAGAAACCACCGATTCAAGCAGCCTTTGGAAGGAGAAAACTCTTTACTCAGAATTAAAAGTTAAAGGTCACTTTATAAGAAGGAGATCACATTTTGGCCTGCTGTGAAATTGAGATGCTTCAGAAAGGTCCCTGTGGGAGGCATCTATTGGGGAAGGATATTTTCCTTCCCTCAAATGGCAAAATATTCTTTGCAAGTGCATATATATATATGGTAGCGTCTTCTTCAGTAGTCAATAACATTTATTCACCTTCATCTCCCATCTGTATCTTGGGAGGTCTTAATCGCTTATATTTACTAAAATTGAAGAATTGGGGTTTTGTTGCATCATATTACAAGTAGGTGCTAACTGTGTGGAGACTCATTGTAGGTTCAGGAAATCTATTCTTTTTGTTTTCTTTACTTCTACTTTGGTCTCATGATTATTGTGATTATGATTATTATGGTCATGATTGTGATTATGATTTTATGGTGATTATTGTGATTATGGTGATTAAGACTATGGTGTTATGGTGATTAGGGTGATAATGGTGATTATGATGATTCTTGTGATATTGATGATTATTGTGATCATGGTGATTATTGTGATTATTATGACTATGGTGACATGGTGATTATTGTTATCATGGTGATTATTATGACTATGGTGATATGCTGATTATTGTGGTTATGATGATTATTGTGATTATGATGATTATTGTGATTATGGTGATTATTGTGATTATGGTGATAATTGTGGTTATGGTGACTATTGTGATTATGGTGATTATGGCAGTTATTAAAATTGTGGCAATTATTGTGATTATTATGATGAAACAGATAGCTGAATGGTTTGCTAGCTGAAAGGCATACCTAGGCTTGTGTCTCCATTTAATACATTTAATATACAACATGACTCACTATTGAAGTTTCAATTTCTGCTTTCTTTCTGGTGGATTCTTCCTCACCAAGTTCAGCCGACGTCCTGTCTACCTCTTTTATCCTCCTGAAAACGAATGAAAGTGAGAGATGTTGGCTGAAAGATTCAAGTTAAAGATACCATTGGTATCTGTCTTTGGAGCTGGAAGTTGAAAGGCAAATAGATCTTAAAGTCATGATAACTGAGCAAGGCAAGTAAACCAGAAAGACAATATTATGATTTTTGTCAGACATTGTGGCTTGTCATATTTTGTAAATAACAATGCTGAATCAACAAATACATTAACTGATATATTTAGACGTTACAGACTCCAGTTACTTGATCCTTAAAGAAAGAAAGCCCAAAGGGGGAAATGAAAATAAATGAAAATAAATGAAAATAAATGAAAATAAATGAAAATAAATGAAAATAAATGAAAATAAATGAAAATAAAAGAAATCTGTCCGTAAATCATATGCTGCAAATGTTTTTACATTTGCATTGCTAACATGTAATAGAAGAAGATGATTGTTAATGTAAATCAGAAAACCTAGGATTGTGTAGTGTATTGCACTTGAACTCATCAAATTGATATAACATACATGCTTTGTCTTTAAAGTCAATGAAATGTAATGACATGCTCTACTCCCTCCCATCCCCCTCTTTATTGCACCATCCCCCACATCCCCCCCACTCCCTTCGAAAACCACTGAATGGATGTTTTAATGTTCCTGCCTTTTGCACTGAGGCACCCTGCATTGTTACGAATGCAGGATTCTGCATCAGGGACACAATGTTTTAGCCAGGGACGCAAAATCGTCAAATTGCTTTGCATCCGCTGTCCGACAAACTTTTTTATTTGAGAAACAAACCCCAAGTACACACACTCACAACTAGGTCAATGGAAAACATAACCAAACACATTTTTGCATGAAAATCTTTCTTTCTTCTTTTCAAAAAACCACAACTTCTTCTGACAAGAACTAAACTTTCTTCCAATCCTAAAAATCATTGAATATGTTTGAAAACAAATATTTCATAACCATCAACCAGCAAGGTACAGGGTTAACAACATTTCCATTACAGAGATTTTCATGCTATGTTTCCAAATTTCCCGTAATTTGATTGGCCGATAGTCCCTTACCCATTGTCTGCAGACATTCTTACATCCGTAGTGCTCAATGAACACAAAGTATGCAACTACTGTACGTTACATTCCCCTGTGTAGAGTGTTTTAGGTGCAGTATAGGCTATCATGTGTGCACTCAATTATCATGTTAGGCTGTCACATATAATACAGTACGTAACAAGTGCCCATGGTATGAGGATGTAGTTGAATTGTTCATGAGACTATCACGTAATATTTGAATCATTGTTTTGATCACAAAATGTCATGAGTTGAGACAATCTATGAATTTTGTGGGAAGCTAACACCTCTAATACTGAAAATGAATTTTTCATCTCACAGTATGTTTGCTCTCCCCGCATTGAAAGTTGCTAATGTAAAATGCACATGAATACCATACCAGCAGTTTCTCTGTTGCAAACTTTTTCATGGTCCCTTTGACCATGTGCTTCAGTTAATTTTTTGGTGCAACTTCGTGTGTAAACTACTGTACTTTGGAGTGTGGAGTGTTAGTTCAGTGGTTAACGCCGGTGCCTTTCAATCATAAGGTCCCGAGTTCGAGTCACTCCAAGATTAATGTATGTCGTCCAGTAACAGAGTTGATGACAATCGACAATTCATAATCATGGAAGTTAAATATGAATCTTAGAGACTGACTTCGGTCAGCTTGCGGCTTTGATAAGCCAACGGTGGCTTCTTCGCGAGTTCCTGCTTGCAGGAGGATCTAAAATACATACACTGTAATTACTGCAGACATTAATTTAGCTTTCTTAACTGATCCATGCTTTGCATAGATCTACTTAACACTGTTATTAGCAATGCAATCATGGCTTATTTGATCCATAAGGCATAAGTGCAATATTATTAGAATATACAGTAGCAGTGACAACAATATTTTAAATGTCATGGGCTCTTTACTTTTTGCAGTTCCAGGGAGTAAAATACGTTTAAGCTAAGAAAAAAGGCTAACTTGATAATCTGAGGCAATTTAAGTATTAAGACGAAATGTATCTAATAATTTTGGCTATGAACTAGCCACTAATTTCACATCCTGTCATTTTTACTGTGCTTACCTAATGTTAGACATTTGTTCCAAATCATTCATTTACAAGCATCAAGATTACAATTTTCAGTCAATTTGAATATCTGGCCAATACACAGAAATAATTCTATTTGGCACTGAGCATCAACAATTTTATTTTTGCAATGTCAATTTTTGGTTTGCTGTATAGGCCTACCCAGCTACAGTAGCTTAACAAGTTAGGCTAGGCTGACACAAATTTTGACAGCCTAGGCCTATTCCATATTACTTACACATTTGTTTGACTGTCAAGTTGTTTCATCTTCTTTGCCATTTTTGTAATTGTGAGTTAGTAAAGTGTTTAGGCGTTGATCACTCATTAGCCTATGGAACATAGGCACAACGTTAGCATTGTGACTTGGCACTTTCACAAATAAGTTAAAATAACATCCTAATTCCTTGTATAAACTTCTAAATTTATGAGCAGCAGTTTCTTTTCCCATCTCAATATTTTGATTGAATTTGCTGGAAATTTGTAATGTTTCATCTGTTTTGTTCAGTGGGAAGTGTATGTATATTTCTTTCCCTTACTCTGATATTTTGACCGAAAATGAATTGAGCGTTCATGTTCGTAATATTTGCGTATATCCATGCAACTACTTGGGCTAGTTACTAACACTTAGCTACGTAGGCTAGGCCTTTACCATTACTGTTACCACTGACTAGACTTAGGATAGATAAATATGAGTAACTTGTGCTTACTGTACGATTTGAGGGCTTAGGTCTTAGCTAATGGCTTGGATAAATATGAAATTTTCAAGATAAGAATGTTCTTGACGTGTAAGCATAGACCTAATTAACCAGTGCAATGTATTGCATAAATTACCTCATAATAGCATTATCAGCAGCTGGAGGTGATGAGCAGGAGCACGTACACTTCGCGCCAGTAAGTGAATATTTGATATGTTGACGAGATTGCAGCTAGCTTTGTGTGGGACGCAAAGTCAACGTTATTCGTGCCCAGGTGTGGAATTTTACAACCGAAATGCCTTTTATCCAAATCCAATGACACCGTTTGGCCCATCGAATAGGCCTACTTAATTTCTTAAACCTAAGTGACTAACTAATCACACAATTTGCTTGTGATAACTTTTACATCCTTGATATGAAACGAGGGTATTGTAAAAGTGCTACTCAAACTCAACCAGTGTAGGTATGATTTAATGAGGGACGACACGAACCCCATTGCTTCGCCATTTCATATGGGGATATCCGCGTAGGTGGCACGGGACGGTGCCGTGTAATGTTGCAGTGGATCTTGCCCAGGGAAATTATAACCAAATGATACTTCAAAATACTGCAAACAATTATCAAATATCGAATAAGAAAAATTCATGTTTACTCGAGGCTTCAAATTATAGATGGGTGATATTGGGAAATATTTTTTTCTCTCTCGGAAGTTACAGGAAATAATGGTTGCAGTAACGTGGTAATAAAAGAGGAGGTATTTTTCAAAGTCATTTCAGGATTATTTCTAATATCGACATGTTTCCATGATTCTTCAAATACTACCTGTGGAGGGCAATATACTCTTGATCTTGTCATGAGCACGAACCCAATCAATATAACACTTGTTTGAGAACTTGCAGCCTTGTACGAAAATTGGGTCAACCCGGCCAATTGAGGTGACCATGATATTGTCACCTTCAGTGCATGGTGTAATACATCTCAAAATGTCAAAATTTCGAGGTAAAACTTCGAGTTCGAGATAAAGCATCAAAATATGGACATGAAACCTTATGATTTTATGATAAAACGTCAACATTTTGCCGAACTTCAAAATTGCGAGCCTTGAAATATCGAAATAGTGAGATAAAAACGTCTAAATGAAGTGATAAAACGTATATACGTGGCATAATTAAAGGGTGTGAAGACTCGCGCACAAAGAAACGTCTCATGCCGGTAATCTGACCTAGTTTCGAATGAGATGTAACAGAAGTGTTAG
>JAAAKB020050783.1:0-14088 GCA_010014835.2 Apostichopus leukothele
GGGGGGGGGGGAGGAACGAGAACGTGCCCCAAGATAATAAAAGTCAGTCTTGGTAATCTCTTTCAGCTCCTCTCGGCCTTGATAAAGCGCGACCTACATAAATAATTGAATTAACAGCCCCTCCAAAAAAAAAATTGGCAATGACTAATTGACAGGGATTTGCATGAAAATTTATCTTAAGAAATGACTCATTCGTTGTTTCGATAAATTTAATCCGAGAGAAAATAAGAATACATTTAGATAAAGATTGATGAATGATGATACGTCCCATATTTCTCTTCAGGAATATCATTAAATATATATCCAAACTTGAAGCCTTTTTTATAATTTATTCCTTAACATTCTTCCCAAGCTATGGTTATGCTAAGGCTGGATTAATGTCTACTTTAAGACATCCTCAAAAGGAGAACAATGCATAATTTACCTCATATTTTCATCCATATATACATATATCTCACAAATTAGCTTTGTGTCCGAGACAACATAATCTGATGCATGGAAATAATGGAATTAAGTACCTTATTACGTTCCACTAAGCCTGTTGGATTATCATTATCAAGAAACCATGATTTCTGTTCATAAATCATAATATTCTATTTAGATATTCGTCAAGATACTTTCAACCGCACAGCTGCATTACATATTTTATGAAAAGGTTTTGGATGGCTCTGAATTTGGTCTCTAAGTTTCACATTGTTCTTGTGTACAGAAACTGTATGCTATACCATGTGTTTCACCATGTACGCAATTGGTTTATTTTGAATAACATTTTACTATGCCACATTTATCTAGGATACATCATTCCCTGCTATTACACTGTTCACTTTAATTATTAATTTGCTAATTGGGAGGCTACTTTTTAATACTCCATGTACTTCACACCCTAGCATTATTGTTCATATTGAGCTGACTTTGTATCGTTTTTTTCATTTCTTCACAAACCAATCTCACTTTTACGAATCCAGGAGTGACTGACAGCTAATATTCTGCATAATGTTTTCCCAGAAAATTAATGAATTGTATAATCACAGCTCTGGACCGATTCCTGCAAACCTTAAAAGGTACATGTGTGTATGCACGACATGACAACGAGAATACAAGTCACAGTATGCAACCGTACATTTTCTGCAAAAATCTACTGCAGTGGTTTCCATGGCAACTAGTACTTCTTATGCATTGTGGGTGATTTAGCCTGAGGACAGCAACTCTTTTTTGTTTCTCTCTCTCTTTTTTTCCTTCAAGAGAACAGATCAATGGTTTGAGTTTGATCTAAAGAAGATGAGAGAAAAGTGGCTTCCTTATTTCTGCCACACTTTTTGTTGATTCTGGGTAAAATTGACAAAAATTAACTTCATTCCAATCTGGCAAATTGACGAGATGGTTTGATTGGGCCAACGGTTGAATGAAGTTCAGCACCAATACTTCACACCTGGGGACATATAATTGGTTTATAAATTCTTCTCACACTTTGTAGTACTCATTTCCCATCACACAATGGTCGTGGAAATAGCTCTCTTTTGTGCTCCGTCAGGTAAAAAGGTCACGGTACTTCTCCCCGGCAGACGAATCTACTCTCTATCGGAGAGAATAAAACTCACGCAGGTGTACTGTTGGAATGTTCCAATTATGTCGGGTGAATCGGGTCGTAGCTACGTTAAAACATGTGATGACCACATTAGGGTTGATACGCACTCGCAGTGGAGCATACCGAATCATCATTTATTGATGTATACAGACTATATGAAGCAGAACTGTTATACACTGTATGTTGATACTGTATGTTAATACATGTTAGTTAACAAGAAGACCTAAGAACAAAAACAAAAAAAATACAAAAAGAGTACAAATTAAAAGATTCTTAAATATTATGCCAAATGACCAGACCAAATTTTTAATTACTGCATTTTCTTTTCTGTCAACTTTACAGTCGTCGAATAGACTATTGGATCGGTTGCTGATTAATGAAAAAGAAGCTTTATCTGAACTTTCAATGTACTTTTCTACTATTACACTCAACTAACAAAGAATGGCCAACAGGGGGAGGGGGGGGGAATCAAAGGAGAAAGGGATTTTTATAGTATTTTTACTAATAAACCTAAAAATAATCTGGCCATGTGTAGCAAACACTACAGGCTATATATTACTATAAGACACACGTCGATACCAGTTCCATTAAAACACCTCGTCAAGTGAATTTACACGGCATGTTTACTTTTCTCCTCCCGACAGCCATGTGAAACAGCTGCCGGATGATGCTGTGAAGTGGTCACTATTAAACTTTCCAATCAATATCGGCCATAGACGGATAATAATCGTGCCTGACAGATAAAGACAAAGGGCCATAACCAATCGATGAGGACACCCGACTAAATGCCTCATCATACTTAACAGCTTTACAGGATGAAAAGGACTTAAAAGGCTTCACTTACCAATTTAACTCAAAGATAATTGATAGCTGTCTATCTAATTTAGACAAGGCATGAATGAATTTTGAGTTATGGATTCTATATCTGTATCTACTTCTTAAAATAATTTTTTTTGTTTTTAATACACAAAAAACCAAAAACAAGCAAACATGTGAAGTGAAATCATGTTCATCAATTAGGAGGAATTTTTAGAGATCAGAATTAAAATTTGAAACAAGGGATTTCGGAGGACTGATAGTAAATCAGTATTAAGTTTTGCTGAGTTTAAAAAAAAAATCCGTTTACAAAGTATCACACCCTATGGTATTGTGAAATACATACAAATTGTAGATTGGAGTAGATCAACTCAGTATTTTGCAACTATCTAAAACAGTTTACATAATAGAAAGGATGTACATTAATAAACAAGCGTGAAATACAATTTCAAAATAATGATCCATAAGAATATGACCATCGTATACATTTATTTGCCCCAAAAGATGAAAAAAAAAGCTTAGGGAAGTTTGATGTAAAAAAATCTTGTAATTATTAAAACCAGACATCTTAAAAGAATGTTAATTGCATGCATTTGACAGGTCTGCACTTCAAGACTATTAGAACATGCAGTACCCAGTCATGCAATATCCCATTTCCTACCAAAAATTCTAAAAATTACATTTCTATAGTTACTTCTAAATGTTTATATTTGTATCTATAAATATTCAATAGATATATATTCCCACTCGGTGGAGCAACACAGCAATCCTTATTCTCCATTTAGAGGATGTTCTCGGAATCATTAAACCCTCCTTAATTTCCAAGGCAAAATTTCTCATCGCATCACTAGAAAAATATATTCCAGTTAAAAGAACCTGGAAATTAATAGTCTGCCTTTTTCTTCTCAAAATCATCGAAAATACTTAGCCAGGTAATCCTATTGACTTATTATGTGACTGTACTTTTTGGTATCATTTTGCCAAGAAGTTCTGAGAATCGATAAAAGCAATCAAAATTCCACGTTTCTATCCTCTGCGTAATTATTCTTACATTGGCTCTTCCTCCTCCTCCTCCTCCTTCTCCCACAGACCTATTTGTTTGGTCTTTAATATAACTCAAATCAATTCCGCTATTCGACAATGCACCTATTTTGTTTCTAACAATTCCCCGATGTAGATTACCGTACACCATTGTAATGTAATTAAAAGTATCCGTGAGTGCCTCACAAGACCTTGATACCCCATCTTCTGCCAATCCGATTGATATCCACCTTATAACATCAAACAAATTTCTATTTTTCCCCGACAGGTCTGGCCATCTCCTAACGCATCATTGTTCATTTTGAAAGCCTTCTCCTGTCTTTAAAATTGTTGCACGGAGCGGAAAATTTTTCAATATTTTTATAATTTGGCGTTGCAGTAACCGCTCATACTGGGTTCGTGTCAACGACTCGTTCTTCGGCGAGGTAGTATATATATTCGCATTCAACTCACGGAGTATGTATCAAAATAACGAGACTTGGAATGGCTGTATACATGGCTGTACTATATACTGTGGTCATTTTCGGTCATTTTTTTCTTCTCTCTCTACATCCATAGGAAACAAGTGTAAGAAGACAATCAATAGCAGATCTCATCAATTTTCGTCGACATCAAGGAAAGGTTCAAGAAGCAAAAAGGAAAGTCTTAAATTAAGTTAAAATTGACCCGTTTGCCTCCGAGATGATTATTTTTTTCGGCCATGACAGGTTTTTCCATTTTTTAATTTTGATCATTGAATAAAGTGGAGCATGGATTTAATAAAGCTGCCAAATGCACGAGCAGTAATTTCTGTTTGATAATAAAAATCAATATTTACATTATCTCTGGAAGGTTTTTCTTGTTTGACATCGAAGCAAGCACCTGCAACAAAAAATGTAAAACAGAAAGAGAAAGAGACATCCGAGTTTTAATGATTAAAAACTGAATTAATGAAGCAGAGTGATCTCTGCTTTGCTTAGTTTGATTTATCAACTTGATTGCGAAAGTAATTACCTCAACAATGTTTAGTTAAGTTACTAAGTTTGTGCTGACATATGACAAGTGTATTGATGTCTGACACATTTGCATGTTTCTAATTTCCGAAACTACGAAACTTGTGTTGTCACTTGCACAAACCTGACAGCTTATGTGCAGGTCTTCTTGTTTACCTGCGACACAGGTACGTGAACTGTATTCATAACAACGAGATGCTTTTCTGGGGGAGGGAGTGGGAAGGGGGGAGTGTACACCTCTCCCATTTTCAACACCACACCCAAAAATATTGACAGAAATTTAATAGTCACACAGTCTAGCTTGTATGTAGACCTCTCTATGGACCGAATCTTTAGCCTCATTAACCCTCCGAATGCAGCATCTCAGATCTAAACTTGCAATTTATTTCTGGGGAAGGACCAACCTACCCCTTCCCCCACCCCCATGGATTCCTCCACCTATGAACAGTGTGGTAGGCATGTCATTATGAGCTTCAATGAATATTGTGATGATGGAAAAGGTAGTATCAAATGCAGATTACACTATGTAGTGCACAAGTAGTTGAGATATCCTTCCTCCTGGTTTTATGGGACACAGTCGCAATGCATTGTTTACTGAGCGGTACTGGTGTGTGACAATAGTTCACTGGAAGTTGAAATTGAAACCCAATTTTTTTTCAGGGAATGACTCTACATTAGCACATCTTTTTCTTTTTCCAGTTAAAATTTTCAGCCAGCAATTGCCTTTAATAGCCATATCTCTTTATTTAAGAAAGTTAGGCAAAGTCATGTTGTAAATCATGGTACATTAAAGAAGATCTTTTACATAGAATGTCATTTTCGATCACCAACCTTTGTGAACATGTTCAAATGGCAGTTACGTGAATATTCGCTGATAGATTTTTCGACAAGCATTGGTCAAGACATAAAAATTGTTAATAGAAAACACATGGTTCCCTTTAAGTTTATTGGAATCAAAAGGGAAAGTTCCTTCAAAAATTTCAACCACCGCTCCCCTATATACATACTGATGAATCTAGAAAGATTGTTTTAATTTAATTGCCTACTGAAAATGCTTGCTCAAGCAATGTAAACGAAAGTTAACAGACAGGAGATACCAAATCTGAATCACATAGGACCATGGTCTTATATATGTTTTCTTCTCTTACTTTCATTCTGTCAATCTAATTATGTAACCCCAGCTTGGTGGATTGTAACACTTCTACTTGGCCGGGTGGTGTCAAAATTTAAAAATACAAATTTTATTCCAATTTAATCATATCTTTACCTTCGACTCAGGTAGCATTCCAGGGCATTCAATTGTATGGTTGCCAAGGGAAACCACTAAGACATCTTCCTGTTGCCATTGTGACATTGGATCAAACAACTGCCCGTCTATGAAATCGACTTCAAGATCACCGACATCTGACGCAGTCTTACGACCTTTCTTCGTAACAGCAGAGACTATTTACGGCAAAACAAGAAAAATACCAAAGCGTCATTCGGTATAAGTAACTTCTCCAAGACAAGACATGTGGTTAAATATTAAACCTAAAATAACTATTTCACCTATCAAAACAAACTTTAACACTTAGCAATGGCCTGTAACACTTCCATAGCAAATATACATAGCCAGCCCTACATTTTAATTTACATATCAATATTATACTACGTCAAAATCCACGAGACATTAGAAGTTAGTCTGGATTTTGAAGATATTTGTACATATGTTTGCAAAGATTTGTCGATGGCTTTTTATTAATATTTTTTCCCCTCATTGTTGCAGTGAAGGGGAATCTGTTGAAACATAATGCCCACATTTTGTCCGTACTATATAAAGTCAACAGGTTTTACCTTTTGCTACCACTGAGTTCCTAAAGGCAGTAGGCGATGTCACAGAATTCCTGTTTTCATTTGGAATCTGGATGGGAGGTGACTGAATGGTCTTGACTAGAGGAGCAGAGGGCGGTAACGGAGACAGACAAGCCTCCAAGTCCTTTAACTCTGTCCTATCTGGATTGTTGCTCACCACCTCACGGAAGTACGCCACCTTCGAATCGGGAGAGAATAAGATTTACGGTAAGACTGACGACGTGTGGTCGGTTTGGCTAGAAGTTTAATCACTTATTGACTTATTACAACAACAACAAAGTAAAGAATTATTTTGGAATTTAAACCATTTCATAAATCAAGACTAGTATTGGTATTTTATCCAAAGCCATGAGCAATACTACAGTCTATACAGTGGGAGGGAACTCACTGCACACAAGCAGAATGCCCACCTTGGTAAAATAGAATAAAAAAATGTCAAAGTAAAACCAAATACACTAGACGTTTTAAGATGAAACCTGAGAGATTCATCAACACTTTTTAACGAGAGCACCTTGATTTTGTTGTTATTGTTGTAAGAGTAATAATTGTGAACTTAATTACAAAATGGATATATATATTCTCCCCTCATGAAGTACACTGATTTTCATAGAGTATGCCACCTACAGTTACCTGTACATCTAATTGCAGCCTGCTGACAGCAGAGAAAATCAAAGATCCCAACAAATGGATTTATTACAATTTCTTTTCGGAATCATCGAAAGAGAATGAGAAAAATTCTTACGAGTCCATGAAGATCCGTCTCTGTTATTAGTGAAGCATTCTGAACCAATCCTGAAACCTCACTGACGGCTGGCGGGCTGTCCTCCATCTTCATGTTATTCATAAGGCTATCCAACAGGGAGGACATCCCATTCTGCTTTTACCCAAAAATAATGGAAAGAAAGTAGTGAAATGGTATTTGTATTGTTGTTATAAATAACAACTGAACACACAGACAAACATACCGACACATTTTGCTACCTGATGCCAAAATGGAACCCCTTCCACATAATTGTATTCCTATATGACCTTGATGGACCTCCTAGTACCTGTAAAGTTTCCACACCAAGCATATCCATGGCAACCATGTTGCTATGGTAACCAACGGAGCACTATTAGCCTGCAACAGCCAGCAGACTATGTAAGAATACAGTATCTCTGAGATTGTATAGATTGAGAAGTCATAATGACTACCATCACCATTTAGTCATATTCTATCATGAATAAAAATAATGACAACATTTTATACAATACTTTCCCTTGATCCTCTCTTTATCCCTCCACTGTTTATCTCCTACCTCTCCTCTTCCCCTGTTGGTTTCTTTCTTTCTTCTCTCCATTCCTTGTCTTCTAATCCCCTTACATCTATCTCTTTGTGTTCACCGTGCTCATTAACCTGTCTGTATTCTGTGCATGTTTTTGTCCCTTGTGTTACTGTTACTTGTCATTCAGCCTTTGAAAAAGATCCTGCTAGGATCGAAACGTCAGGCCAACTTACTTTTACACAATATTTTATACACTCAGCAACAGAATAGTAAACATGTTCATATTAAAGAGTTTTACCATTTTTAAGCTTTTTAATGTTCTGCAATTTTCATCATAAATACACAAATTCAACTACAATCACATGATGTATTTATCTTCTTTCTCTTTGCAGCACTGCAATCTCCCTTGTTCTTCACTTAACGAATTAATCTATCACCAATTTTTACTCTTCACTCCCTTGGCAGGAACCTCTCACCCCACCCTCCTTGTGGCTCTTAACCTCTCAAGTTGCAGTACTCCAGGTCAAAGTAAAAGTAAACATTAAAAGTTTCAAGGTTTACAATCTAGTATCACAGCCAAGGCCTTCTCACACAACTTTCACATTTATCCCTGGTCATTGGTAACTCGTCAAAGCCACACACACACGCGTGCAAAATTCAAACTCACTCCTGTGGCACTACTGTGTGCCACATCAACAAGTTCCTGTGGGACCCCTCATAGGGGGGCAGGCACAAACCAGCACGGGCAACTATATGTACAAGTTACCTCCCAGGACCCTAATTTCACACCTGGGTAACTAGAGGCAATGGAGATTAAGCACCTCCATTGCCTTGGCCATCTGAGTGCCCTACCATTCATCCATTCTTACCTTACTGAATCTATTCAATATATCACTGTCCCTGCTGTTGGCCTCTCCTGATACATTGGTATCGTGGGCAAGCTGTTGCAGAATCTTCGCTATTTGCATCAGGTTAAATCTCGCATTCTCACTGACCAGAATGTCCGATATAATCCCTAGGGGTTCGGGGTCAACGATAGCTGGACATATGAACCAGTTGAAGAGTAAGTCAGCGCACATGGCCCTCACTTCTGAGGGGCTTGTCTTCCCTTTCTTCGTTAAAATTTTATGCAGCTCGCTGATGATCCACTCCAGACCCTGAGGAAAGCAGAACAGATTACTCAATAGTCCGTTGATGAAATTTTCGCATAAAGCCACCAGCTGGGAGGTCACAGACTGCAGATGAGCCTGCAACTTTTTTCGATACTGTTCCGTGTCCGCGGGACCGAACAACTGCAGGCGCTCCTCCTGGGTGAACTGTAGGGCGACCTTCTCCGGGTCAGTCTCCAGGCTGTACTCGTCGTCCATGAGCACCGCCATGATCGGGTCGTGCAGAGCCGCGGTCAGATAAAGCTTTGATGAGAATAACGACTCTGTGAAATGCTTGAAGGCAGCACAGAAGGAACAGGTTCCTTTCAAGAGTAACCTTCGAGGGTTGGTGCTCTCCGCCACCTGGTGCACCATCAGTGACTGCAGTAACAAGAGCGTTCTGTGTTCGTCCCCGGGTCCTATGCAATTCCCGCAAACAGACGATATGATCGTCCCGGCAGTCTTCTGGCTCTCCCTCGGATCCTGGAGTTCCCCCAAGGACAGACAGACGGCTATTGTCCTTGGATGTTCTCGCAAGTGAGCCAGAAACTCCCCGTAGAGAGTATCCTGGAAGTTTAATTGCTTGTAGCTGTCAATAAAGTTAACCATCTCCAGAGCATTCGCCCCGTAGCAGCAGACGCTGGGAGGAGCCTCCGGACTGGCTACAATTAATTTTTTCAGAATGTGTCTTTGCTGGCGAGTGATCCATGCCGTTTGGAATATTTTATCGGCGATCTCCGTGTTTTCCGTGAAGAGGCTCTGCAAGAGCTGTCTCTCTGACTTGGCAAATAGTCTTACTTCCTTCAGTTTGTGGGCCAGGTCCACCAAATCTACCTTCGAATCTGGTTCTTCCATCTTGACTACAGTATATATAATCCTTCCCTCTGTTGATGAATAAGTATAAGCTTTACTTGACCATTGTTGTCTTCTACTACCTGTGGTGTGAAAACAAAAACCAGAAAATGATGAATGATGAATATACCATACAATCTTCCAAAGTCCATATAGCCCTCATTTTGTGATCAGTATTCAAAACAGTCATATATCTTATTGCACAATTGCAAAATGCCACTGTGTTCTATGCATTCACTACTAAGCATCAAGGCAGCTCATTACATATAGACAGACTTGATTTACCGACCAAACTAAATAATCAGCTTTTAAAAACGTTTCACTTTGTCCCTCTTAAAACAACAATCTCGCTTTCTTTAGCTCTCCAATATTGTTTATCCAGCAAGATTATGATAACAGAATGTATAAGAATTAGTCTGACCACATTCTTGTTAACTGTACTGACAAACTACAGTAGTTGTCCATTTGGCATCCTCAACCAATAGTCTCAGCCAGTCTGACAAGCTTTTCATCATACGTGATAATTCTAACATTATGCAATCAACCTACATAGATGGTTTGACAAGCTCTCCTGAACTTAAAAACAAAGACTAGCATATATTCAAAATGCCACTTGTAACTGAACAAGCTCTCATATGTGCAATTTGGCCAGTCTTCCTTTTCAAGACCAAATTGTTTGGCTAATTTGTGTTATAAAATAATTCCGGCACTGTATGATTTTACCTCATTTCATATATGTTACCTCAAACAAGGTCGTCTACTTTTACTTCCAATGTTTCTGTATACTTGTTGTCCAGGTTTCACTTTCCCAGAGATTATGATAGTACTTGATTAAATATATGGTTATTTTCTCTTTTACGCAAAAAATGTGTTACGATTGAAACCCATTTAACTGTTACAATATGTTTTAGTTTCATGTGTCTTGTTCAAGTAGAGTTTCATTTTGAGCACTACATTTGTAATACTTTGGTGATTGCAAACACAATGGATTTCATTTTCAGGGGTGCTCCATATTGCAGTCTGTATGTGAAACGCATCGCTCATTTAATACAGATAACAACACAATAACCGAAGAAAAAATATTGAAGACTGTCCCTTGGGCAAGCAATTGCTCGCAGTTTGATAAATTTTCACCATTTCCTTTGACAATGATAATTATCCCACTGAGACCTAACTGTACCATGAAACTTTCGCCAACCATGTGATACATCTTAGTCCATGTTTTCTTCTTTTGCTTTAAGAGACAATTTTAGTTTACAACTTGCCTAGGATGGTTCACATGAAATGAGAAAAAATGGGATTCCTATCTTACATTGGTATTTTAATTTCTTATATATACTGTAGGTAGGCCTACTGCACATAAATTATAGATATGGTCCACAAATGAATGGTTTCCTTTCTCAAGTGTTGTAGTCAAGTACTTTTATCCAAGTACTTCCAAGTACTTGAGGCCCTGAATAATAAGTACCAGTGTCTGAGTACTGCTTTTTAGGATCCGACTACCAATTACAATTGTCCAAGTAAAGCAGTTTGGAATCTGAATATCGAGTACAAGTACTTTTTCATCCGAGTGTTTTTTCGAGTACTTTTGATTTATTAAAGAACGGTATGCGTATAACTGCATGCTTCCTGATGATCAATAGACAGTTGAATGTGATGAAATTGCTCAGATGTTGTTTTTGCTTGGCAAATTTAGATCATCTTAAAAGTATCAGAAATTTTCTGATTCTAAAGGACAAATTGACAGTATAGCAATCAACATCCCAGTGTGTACATGGAAGTGTTGGATTAACAGTGATACTGAAACCATGCTGCTAATTATTCTGTATGTTAGTAACACACATCACTGATGAATTCTTCATCTTCATACAGCCATTACAGTACATTATACTTATAGCCTAGCTGTACGATACTAATGTACTAGCCTATTGTGTATTATAAATAGTACTACACTATATAGAATGCCAAAACAATAGAAAAAGATAATTGCTTTCTGTCGAAATGTCGCTTTTACACAACTATGTAGTATTTTTTGGTGTAGCCTACTTCACATACTCTAAATTGACTGCAATTAGTACAAGAACTTAAAAGCATCTGAGTCTGAATGAAGATTATATGCATGAGTACACTTAATCATCGAAGTATGTTTCATCTTGAACGAGTACCAAGTACTCAAGTACTGAGGGCTTTTCGGGTACATTAACACCAGTATTTTGAATATCTCATATACAGTTTATTCCCATGAAGTTACATTTCATAGTGCTAACCAACAAGGCTACATACACAATTAAATTTATACACAAGATCCAGGTACTGAGGTAGACCTAGTATAAATACAGAGACATAACTGTTCAAAACCTTTGCCAATCAGAGTTTTTTCTTTCATTGGATTGAAATTTGGCATACTTAATATGTTGCTTTAGGTAAATTTAGTTAAATTTGACCAAAACTGAATTTGGCACTTGGATAAATTTTAACTAATTCTTTGCTTTAACTTTTTAAGTGTAAGTCATCCAACTAATGTATCTAGGAATAACAGTTCTGTGATCCAGAGACTTTCATGTTTTCTCTTAGCAGCTTAGTGCCTTAAGCTAGGTACTTCATCAAGCTAAAGAAACAATACGCATACAAAACCAAGTCTAATCTTAGCTCGAAAACCACTTACTCCTAATTTGTACTGCACTGTCGACTGTAACTGCAGTACTGTGTCGTAAGCGTGTAGCTGAGACTGCAGTAGTTGATGTGGTATCCAGCAGGAGCCTACTTGGACTTAGTACTAGCTAGGCATATAAACTAAATTCAGAGCATTTGAAGGTCTTTAATACTTGTTAGGCTAGATGTAAACAGCGGAGAAGAGATGAGAAGTTTATCCGTGAGGTCTTGAAGAATAGGAACCCCACACCGGCAATTACGAATAAGAGACCAAAGTTGAAAATTGTCACATGCAAGTAATACCTTTTTAAAACAAAGGCGATCTTCCGCATCTTTCAGCAGAAATTAGAAACGTAATGTCATGCTTGTAACTCGAACTCCGGAACCTACCGCCTATTAAGAAGACTTCGTGGCTAGATGTTGTTATGTAAAGCTTTACGTATCTTCGCACTTAGTCGCTGTCATGTATGGGAAACAAAATCTGTGAGGACTGACATTTATTGTAACGTCGGTGTATCGATCGAGCTCGGAACGATGTAATAGTTGTATATCCCGAGTTGATATAATAGTTCAGTATATTCTGTGAACGGGTATCCGCGAAGCTGTTCGGGAGAATGCGTGGGAAGGTTACGGGAGGGCCAGTGGGAGCGATGCCGGGAAGCAGCGCGATACATCCCAGTTTTTTGAAAACATGATCAATTGTGCAATCACCTTTTCATACAAATAATTGTGGCACAGATGGGTAAACAGTAGTCTACACTTTGTGGTGGGGAGAGGGGGGTGTCCTTCATGCTAGCTAGCAGTCTGAATAGAACTTGTTTACCCCTTAGTAGGCTATGGGCGGTGGAACAGCTTGGTCAGAAACCTCAAGAGCAACCCCTTTCATAAATAGGTAGTGACCCTTTTCGCATTTAGAAATTCCTATTTGTTATTTGGTACTAAATAGTTACCCTGTTGTTTGAAACTTTAAGGAGAAAAGATAATATGGAAAGTTTTGAGGTAACTTCGTGCTATGCCCCCTCAAATCAAAGTCCCATGTCACACTGCCCTTCAAAGTTTGTACCCACATCCCCCTTCTTCCCCCTCCCGCTCATATTTAAATGCTTGTATTTTTATAAATCAAATTGCAAACCCAAATTTAATGGGTTCCTGTCAGATATTTTAGCTTCTCAATCCTTTCTGTCAATAAATAAAGAAATTAAGCAAATATGGAAAAACTAAAGATGGGAAGTACAATCACCATTCTGTTGTGAAAACTTTTTATTAAAATCTTTGAAATTGTTATGCTTTTTTCCATCCTCTCTCAGCATTCCAAATAAAAATAGTTACCTGAATAGCATGTCTTTCAAAAGGAAACTTGGACATCAAGTGTTTCACTGAAAGCTGCCTTTAAGGTTCATTTATATTTATACACATTCAATACTAAAATGCAAAATCAATTTATGTCATTAGCTTGACTGGTGAACTTTTTTGTTTCAAATAATGAACAGAGAGTCCAAAACTTTGAATTTTTCTACTTCCCCTCTGACAAAATATTATCTGTGAGGTTGGAAATTAAACAGGAATATACTTGGAAACTATAAGACCTTGCAAGGATGTTCCCTGTTTGACATCGGCTGCAATATTCCCTTTTTTCAAGTACAGAAATAAATTAACCATCTTTAATTGATAGGATAAAGTTGCTTATGATGTTAGAGATAGCTACAATACACAATTTGCCATGTAGCTTCAAAATGTTAACGTAGCACTTCTATGGGAGGATAAAAATAAACTAATGAATAAAGACTCCTCCCCCCCCTCCCCCCACAAAAATAAAACTATATATAAAAAAAAATTAAAGCACTTGTGGCTCCATGATGGTCTTTATTAAGCCATCTGTCTTCCAT